>VDFB02085882.1:0-15694 GCA_007258455.2 Sequoia sempervirens
CAAGTAGAAATTATGGCATAGTGTAGGAATATTGAAGAGGATATAGTTGCTAGAGGAAAAGGAAAAGAAATAGATACTCAAAATTCAAGGGTTGGATTTGTAAATAGACCTTTAAAACCCAACTTCATTCAAAGAGAAGAAATTATTTTAGAGGAGGAAACTTCATTTTAGGATGATATTGTTTCCTCCTATGCAAAATACAAATCTCTCTTGATTGAGATATAAGAGTCTAGGACATTAACAAATTATGTGACTATGCAGAAGACTAAAGGTGTGTAAAAGCAAGAATCTAAATTACAAGAAAATCCAAAGGACCAAAGGATCTTGATTATACTTTGGGTAAAATAAACCTCTCCACTTTTGATGGATCTGATAAAAGTATTGCAAGAGCATGGTTGAAAATTTTAGGCACTGTTAGGACCTTCGAAGTGTTTTTGGAGAAGCAATCTAGTATTTTATCAATAAATACACACAAATAATGGGGGGAGTATGTGAACAAAAGATAGAATTTATGTAGTGTGGTATTCAACATTAAAATATAATTCATTGAAACCCTTAGTAGAACAATGAGGAAGAATAAAAATTTATAGGAGATGGCTAATTATGTGATTCAATTCAGGAATGACACCTGTCTTTTTAGTTGAGTCAATCAATTATGCTAACTACATTCAAAACCATATGCCCCACAAGAAAATGTAGAATATGAATCTCAAGGAGGCTTTGTTATATGTCACACCTAATATCTTAGCTTTCTAAGTATTTGGTAATGAGGACTGAGAATTTATTTCGAATAGTCAATATAAGGCTATGGAGAAGAGATGACATGTAGTTGTCTAAAGATATTTCCTTTCTTGTTGATGTTGTCTCGTATTTCTCTCAATTCAATAGAAGGAAACTAAATATATCTTGAGATATATCCAAGGCACTTCACATTTTAGCATTCACCACATTTCAAGTGTTTCTCAAATTATGGGCTTCATTAACTCAAATTGGGTTAGTGATGTTGATGATCAAATGTTTACTTCTAGTTCTATCTACTACCTTGGTTTTGGTCTAATGGAATAGTCTTACAAGAAGTAAACAACTATTGCATTATCTTCTAGAGAAGCTAAGCATCTAATTGTGATTCTTACTAGCCATGAATTGCATTATCTTCTAGAGAAGCTAAGCATCTAATTGTGATTCTTACTAGCCATGAAGTTCTTTGGATTTTTCAATTGATGAAAAAATTAAGCATTGGACTCTTTATCGCCCCACTACTCTTTTATGTGATAATCAAAGTATCTTACATATTTAATGCATCCAAATGGAACATCAATAGACTAGGAATAGTGAGAACCACATGCACTTCATTCAAAAACTCATCTAAGATGGTGTTCTCAAGTTGGAGTATTTTCCTACTAATGAGCATGTTGTAGACACCTTCACTAAGCCTTTGGTATTGTCACACTATCTTTGTTCCCTATCAATGCTTGGGATGAAGGAAAGTGTCTTTGGGGGATCATCTTGGGTCCTCCTTCCTTCAATTTTACTTATTTATTTGTATACTCTCTTTTATGGAAAAAAAATTCCTATAAGTTTTGTTCATGGGTACCTAGTCAAATGTCACCACCCATCTTTGAGCTTTTTTACTCTTTTATTTTCCCCCCTAAGTTTCACTTAAGAGGGTTGTTGGTATGAACAGGGTATATTACCTAAATGGTTCCCTTCAAGGTCCTTTTCACACCTAGCTAGATAAGTTTACTTAGAGAATTTAATTTTTGTGTCTCAAGGCATGAGATCATAACACTAAACATAATCTCATTTTCTCCTATGTCTCAGCCTTACTTATATATACAAGGGTCCTTTATGCATATTTCATCCCATTGCATTGTATACTATTAGCATTGTTAGAGTTGGCTATGGGGATACCCAAGATCTAGAAGCCAAATGGAAAGCACAAAGAGATCAATATGTAATGCTCAAGATTGTAATGAAATTGATATCCAAGAATTCCACTATACAATGTATGAGAATCCTTTGGTTATATAGCCAAGGTGAGATATAGGATTAGACAAGATCATGACAAGTATCTTAATCCTATGACATGAGACAACTAACTTGACATAAAAGTTAAAAAGATAAGATCTATACATGGCAACTAAGTCTTCTAAAAATAATCTTAGGACCTAAGTAAACTTAACATGTGAATGTCCCCTAAGTCCCTAGTAAATGAATTAACTAGGTACACGACATTTATTCACGCCAACACCCACCCTTAAGTACAACTTAGGGATTAGATTATTATGCAAATGATGAAAATATGAAAGGATGGGTCTTGACTACTAGGCCATGGTATCCATGTACAAATACAAATGCAATCTCTCACAAACAGAGAAAAGGAAAAAACTCAGTGGGACAAAACTCCTCCCCAAAAGAGAGATGAAATACAAAATACTCTCAATGATGCATGAGAGGGATAAAACCCAGTGTGAGGAAAATACCCCCCATAAGAGAGAAGAAGAAGAGAGACTATACATCCCCCTCTCAATGGTGAGTCTTCTTCAATGGTAAAAGCTCGACATTGAAAGTTGAAGATGATCTAATCTCACCAAAAAACATTCCTCCCCTTAGGAAGAAACAAAACCAAGATGATATGCAGGATGTCTTCCCATTCTCGAAAGGAATATGTGGGAAGAATAATGATATGTGATGTCTCTGAACTATGCTCAAGTGTCTCCATGTCGATGCAAAAAAATAACACACTCCAAACAAGCATTCTAGGCCACACAACTGAAGATGTCAATCTAGAATATCCTAGAGATGAATGTAGAACACAATCCAAAGACAAACATGTCTCCTCTAAAGACAAAGAAGCCTCCTCCAAATGATGTCCAAAAGTATCCACACTCATGTCAAATGGAAAAGAAAGATCATGTAGAGAATGAACAAGAGGGTCAAATAATTCCCTTGCAAAAATTGAAGAAGAATCATCTTCATCAATGAGAAGATGTATGTAATCAATGGTGTCTCCCAAATCTGAAATGTGAGACTCAACAAACAACCCACCAATTTCTATCAAGTATGCATCCCAAGTAGATGTAGTTGGAAGATAATGTAGATCTTGTTGCACTAAATCACATGAAGCCACGTTTTTAGCAACACAAGCATCATCAACTGCAATGGTAGATGGAGGAGATAAAATGCAAGGCTCAAGAATGGAATCCGATGTGAGAACCCCCAAGTTCAATTAGCCAAATGTCTCCTATGAATCATGGTTCACACTAGAAGTGTGAACAACAGTTGAAGGAACAATTTCATCATCAAAAGCAAAATATGCAAAGGTGTACAACTGAGATGAATAATCAACCATCACAATAGCAATGATCTCTCTACTCTCCAACTCTCTAATGATAATTGAATTGGGAGTGAATTCCACAGTCTCCCATCTCCACCATGTGTAATATGATAGATGGAAAGAAGATTGTTTGACAAATCTAATACACAAAACATCATTGAAAGTGCCCTCCCCAATATCAATAGATCCCTTCCCAATTACACTCATGTATGTATTGTTTCTTATCAAAATAGGAGATATAGAACAAGGCTCAAAAGAAGATAAAATAGACTATGAAGATGCCATGTGATGAGATGCTCCTAAATATAGAAGTCATAAGACTTGTAGAAGCACAAAGAGCTTTCCCCTTATTTCCTGATGTAGAAGCCAAACCAACATGACCTTTGTCCTTATTAGACTATTTTGAAGAAGAAGAAGTTGACTCAGACATTCTGGAAGGAGGATCAATATGGTTCTTTTTAAGAAGATGTTTTGATGCATTAATATCCTTCTTATAACAAGAATGTTCATCATGTCCAAGCTTCTTGCAATATGAACATGTTGGCTTCTCCTTCTTAGATGAATTTTCTTTGGAAGAGAATTTATTCTTTGATCTAAATGTGGATTGGTCTTTGGTTTCTTTTGTTTCTTATCAGTATGTTCTAATTCTTTCACCTAACTAGCCAATAATCCCTGAGATTTGGATGATGAGACCCATCAAGATAAGCTTTTTTTGTTCATGTATCAACATCTCAGAAAATGATGCAAATGAAGGTGTAGTATATGCAAACCCCATAGTTAAACTAAGTATGAAAGTTAGAAACAAAAGCAACATAATCGGGACCAAGTTTATTCAATGCATTATAGACCAACTCAATATCCTTATCAATTCCAAATGCTTTACATTCCTCTCTTAGATCACTGACCTTAGTGATGTAGTCCTGGATGTTGTCAAAGTTATTAGGATCAAGGCACATTAGTTCATTATCAATTTTATATTCTCTTACTTCATTTGTAGTACCATACAATTTTTTCAATTTGTTCCAAGCTTCATGAGAATTTTTACATGATTCAATTTGAACAACAAATATTGAGAAACTAGTTTATGAAGACATCTAAGAGCTTTAGTATGTTCAATCATCCAAATTATCTTTTTACCTACATTTGTAGGTTTAGGTAACTTATTTTTAACATATAGAGAGTGAACTTCAATCATTAGAACACTCCATGCATTTTGATGCCATGTTGAATATTTATATGATGTGAGCAAAGGAACCTTAGAATGACCCATGGAAAAGAAGAGCACAAGAAAACAGATTAAAACAATGCACCAAGAGACCCCCCTGAATCACTCAATCAAGAAAACCCTCCAATAATATATGATTTGGCACTTTATATTTAGTGTGTTTACAGATGCCACTTGCAAAAAAATGAAGTGGACTTGATATTAGTGCATACATATGCCAAATTTGGCCACAAAATCAAAATGAAATTTTTACATAAAATTATATCAATCTGATCACACCATTGAGAAGTACACAAAATATGAACTTTAAAAAAAAATACTCAAAAATGTTATTGTATGAGCAAGAATGGAGCCCCAAAAGTTCCCAAAATGAGAATGGCTCAACAACACCTATGAGAATCTACAATTTCTGGAAAAACTAAGTACCAAAATAAAAAAATTGATTGCACCACTGCAAAGAGCACCAATTTTTTCTTCAAAGCAAAAAAAAAAACTCACAAAAAGGAGGTCATATGGCTGAGATATGAGTGTTTGAAAATTTACTACAAAACTAAAAATTGCATCTGTGAGGGAGCCAAAATTTTAAAAAAAAAATAGCTGACACCTTGCTAATGTCAACAATTTGCTATGTTGAATTTGATGAATTCTCATCCATCAAAAAAGAATATGCTCTGCACCCACCAAAATATTCTTTGTTCTACGACTTAAATTTGATGTCCTCATGGACATCACCGGTACCATGGATACTGGAATATTAGATGAATATTCTAATTCTAGTGGTAGATTTTTAGCAAATTATTCCAAAAAATCTCAATGGAGTTTTTAAAAAAGGTGTCATCAATTTTTCAAAAAAGACAGTCATCGGGGCCATTGGTGGGGCCTTCGGCCTATGCCATGCGACAATCGAGCGGGGCCCCTACGTACTACAAGGTATTGCTGGTACTTGCAGTTGCAGGTACAATCTATGATTATGCAGACTTTTCTATTTTTATTTTAAATAAAACTTTCTAAAAAAATCAAATCAACCTTTGCAATGTTTTAAAAAAATCATTATTTTTTATTAAAAAAAAAAATTGAAATTGTACCATCATGTGCAGGTTGGGCCGTACAGCCCAACTAGTAAAATATTTTGCCTCAAAGGACAATTTTCTCCAAAATTGACGATTTGATAGTCGATCTATATATTTTTGGGCCTTTAGAGCACAATGGCAATGTCCTTTTTTACTCAAAATGCTTTGAAGTGGTAGCTACCTCCTGGATCTGGCAACCACCTTCAATTTTAAATCCTTGAAAATTTGGCCTCGAATGTCCAATTTGGATGAAACAAACAAAAAATTTGACTTTCTTAGGCACTCCGGATGCAATGGTTAACTCAAATCTGATGCAACAAGCTCCCAAAATGCACTTGCAATACAAAGTCAAAAAAAAGGAACCCTCCAAAGTTTGGTATTTCTATCAAGTTTTTCTAATTCTCTAGATCATCATATAATGCAAGAGAAGAGCATACTCAACTTTTCAAGATCTCTCAAAAAAGATTATCCAATGGTATCCAACCCACTCTGATACCATGTTAGAGTTGGCTATGGAGATACCCAAGATCTAGAGGTCAAATAGAAAACACAAAGAGATCAATCAATATGCAATGCTCAAGATTGCAATGCAATTGATTATCCAAGAATTCCTCTATACAATATATGAGAACCCCTTGGTTATATAGTGTAGTGCCTCTCGTGTTACTGTACTCCTATGATACTTTTGTGTGTGATTGATGTCGTTTAGCTACTACTTATGTTTATGCGTACTCGAGACTATATTGATGACTATTTAATCATGTTGGTTGGTTGGTTGACAGTTTTGCTTACTGGACTTGGTTGTTTATGACACTATTACTTTTGATATGTGGGCATATGTGTTTGATGTTATGTTTATGTAGTTGTGTACTTATCGTTTAATGATGATGTTGTTTTGATTGAGATTCGGGTGAGAAGGACGATGTTGCATCACTCATTTGTGAGTGCCCTGCCACACTGCAATTCTCTCTCACGGTGTGTATGGCATCAGATATATATGTTTTTTCGACACTTGTTTTTATATAGGATTGCAAGTACCCAAGCCTCGATGCCACCTACACTGGCAAGACAGGGTCAGCCTCATAAATTCCCAATGGGTATGAAGTTGAAAACAAATTTCACAAGAAAGCATCCCCGTTCGCGTCTATCATCTTGTCATTGTTTGACAATGTCGTCCGTTAATACCCCGTCTTGTTTGGTATCATTTTGTTCATGACGTTCCTTTTAACCTTTCTTTTATTGTTGTTCTGTTTGTTCATGTTCATTTTCGTTCAGGGATTGCTTTGGGCTTCGTAGCTCATTTTTTTGTAATATTGATTTATTAAAATAATAAATTAAATTATCAAATTTTTAAGAGGATTCAAAGAATTAAAATATTAAATTAATCTAAACTATTGTTTTATTACAACGAAAATATAAATAAAACACAAAATTATAATTTTAAAATAATGGTTATTTTAAATTAAAATACAGTGAATTGTTAATCTATATATTAATAATTTTTTAAAATTTAAATTATTTATAGAAGAATGTAATAAAATATTACATCTGAAATAAAGTTTAAAATATATATATATATATAATTAAAAGTTTTATCACCCTAAGAGATTTAATTAAATTGAATAAGCATGATATAATTATAACGGTTAAAATATTGAATTAAGAGTGAAATGTTTCCCGTAATGGCAATCAACTTATTAGTGGGGGTAGATTTCTTACTTGACACCTATCTCCTTTGCTATCAAGAAACGATGAAATTTTCCTCGATTTATTTTGGGTTTGAAATAAATGGTGAAAAAGGAATTTTTTTTGGCAAAAAAAACGTGTTACGGAGAATTTGAAAAGAAAAGAGTTTTTCACTATGGAGGGTGAAAAAGGTAAAGGTGAAAAGAAAGAGTTCTTCAGCAAGTAGAATTGGGGAATTATCGGATATCATCTTCATCTATAGTTGCAAATCTCCAGGTTGGTTTCTCTTAATTTTTCCTTACAATGTTAGAATGTGTTCCAAGGTGCTTCATTTATCCTCAAATTTTGAAAGCCCCTTTGTTTAATTTATTTTGTGCGCATTTTTTTTTATGCAAGCCTACTCTTTAGATTGTTTCATTTTACATCTCCAATATTCTCCTCTGGAAATCAAACCTGTAGATGGATGCTAATGGTTCACATCTCTCATAACAACTTTTCTTGCATCATTTGATCTTTCCCCTTTCGGCATTTGAATCTATTCAAGGTAGCAAATTTCTAAGTATGGCTCATTGTTTCCTATGTTTGATGGTGTTGATTTTCTCACTTTACACTTGGGAGTTCGACTCTAGGTCATTCATCTATTGGTTCGGTGCTTTTTTGGGCACTACTATAAGATTATTCACATGTTATAAAACTAGCAATCGCACATTGGTGTGCAATGGGTACGCTAAAGAGGTGTGGAAGGTTAATTAGGGAAGTTTTGGTCTATTTTTTGCATATATTTGTGTAGTACATGAGGTAAACTAGTAGACCATCTACCAAATGATGTTTTTACAAAAAAAGTCTTAAAGTGGAGAAGTGATAGTTTCAAATCAGCTATGCAACCACTTATAGAGATCCCAATGTGACTTAAAAAATCTCTTAATTAGGAAGATAATCAAGCTCTATTACCAATAGGCTCATGCTATGTTCGCAATAGGGAGAGAGAGAGAGAGAGAGAGAGATATAGGGATAGAAAGAGGGAGAGATAGAGTGGGGAAGAGCAAGAGAGAGAGAGGGGTAAGGAGATCAAGATAGAGAGGAAGATAGAGGTAGAGATTGTAACATCCCTCCTCTTAATACTCAAGTAAACTCAACAATTTACTAGAAGGTAAATAAACTTAGTAACCATGAGGGAGAATTTTTTTTTAAAAAAAATATTTGCATGATTACAAGAAATAAAGTATAACTTTTCCAGATAATTTCTAACTTGAAATCATATGTAATCACTGCTAAAACCACAAGAAGTCCAGACACCTTTCATTTATATCACATAAAATACACTTGGCATAAAGAATAGTTTTACCTCAAGGGTTGACGGTCATAAGCCATAACATGGAGTTCACTACATCTGGAATGTTGATATCTATCTTTGCGAGCCTCGGTGAGTCTTTTGCTACAGAGGGAGAGCATCATCTGAGTTCTTTTCCTCCAACCACAGACTCAAGTGGTCCCCTACACACTTCCTAACTTGAAGCACCCCAACCCTTCATGAAGGGTATAGATGTAAGGAACTATTAATTTTCTTCATCTGAGTCCTAGGGATGTGTCCTACAAAACTCAATCGACCATACAACTCTAGATCCCCTCTAGCTAAGTATGATCATTCTGATTAGTCATGCCATCTAGACACACACCTTTGACTCATCTTGGAACTGTCTCATCCTATAGTTTACTTACTTTATTTGGTACTCTAGACACAAACTAGTTTGTATAGAAAATCCATTCTAGCCAATTTGACTTAGAACTAATCCTTAATCTAGGATATTCATTCAATGTAAAGATTTAGGTGTTTCAAACCTTTTAAAAGTCCCTTATTGCATCCTTGCAATATCTAGGGTTTATGACTTCTTGTCATTTTACTCTCAAGATTCAATACCCAACATCTTGATGCATTAAATCGAGTTTCGACATTATCGTAGAATCTCTTAAGGTATTATAAAGACTTCCTGCCTCGTTCTATGGTTTCTCGACCTTTCATTGTCAATCAATATACATATATATATACAATGTCATATCTGACATAAGTGTTACATATTTCCTATATCCTCCTTGTTTCAATACTAGGGTTTAGCTTCTCTAACCCAATACATGGAAATATCAAACATCCTTGTTCTCCAAAGATAATAGCATTAGTGAAGCAAAACATAAGAGCAATTACTTCTAGTCTTACCTAGATGACTTAACATTTCTCAAATTCACATTTCATATAACATAAATAAGCATGATATCCAAGGAATATCCTCATTGAAATATATATATATATATATAGATATCTTAATGACTGTCGTTACTTCTCATAGCTAGTACTTTGACTAAGTTCAATCCTTCAACCTTAATAGGTTAGATTCGTAAGAGATAATAAATTGCTTCCAACTTCCTTGTCTACTCAATTTTATTCACATTCAAATAAGGATAGGGTATAAACTCATATGATTATCATCCTTTATATAAGTATATCGCATATACCTATAACAACAATCTCAAGTACAATAGACATGTAGGTTGAGTTTCGGTCTCCCAACATCCCCTTCTCAAAGTTGGTTATGACAATGATACCAAGTATTGGAATAATGAAATTCCTTTGTACACATAGTTCTAAAATAAGTTCAATAAAGGCTACAAGATCAACATCAATACATTGTTAAGATCTCTCTCTCTCTTGAGAACCATGACATAAGCAACCAATGCTATCAAAGGCTATCTAGGGTTCCACATTCGTGGGTCACCCATTTCCTTAACATGTAATACAAAATTGACAAGAGGAATTCTATTTCCTACAAAGAAATCTTTTCCTATGTTGCAATCTCCTTACTTCAATATCATGATGATATTTTCTAATCTAAAAAGTCCCATGAGAGAACTAGCAAGGTTTCATCGATAGAGCTATCTTAGTCTTTAACAAAGACTAAAGGGTCTATTTCCACTTTAACATAGATTTAAGGGTCTATTTCCATTTTTTCTTAGTTACCCATTGCTATCTCGAAACCCAATTTCAATAATATATATAACAATACAACACAAGTATAAAGCACTCTGGTTTTCTCCAAACCTCTTAGGTGCTATGTAATCCCTCATTACTCTAGGAATATGAATACACTATAAAATAACCATTCTTTGACTAACGTCAATCGAATAATTCTAAAGGTTCTATTCACATATCAATACTTACAATCCTATTGATAATCCAATGCTCACTATCTTTCATCTTAAATGAATCATGAACTCATACAAGTGTTTCCTCGATACCTTGAATATTCTAATACATAGTTGTTAAATTCTTTAAGTGTTATCATATCTCCAACCTTGGATATTCCAAAAGAGATCAATATCTCTCTATTGCTCTGGATGAATGGGTTTCAAGCACAAGCTTGTCAATGTTTTCATACCTTATTCTCGTGTTTGGAAAAAAAAAAATATCTGAATATCTTTGTTATTGCATAGGCACTCCAATGAGATATTCATCTCTGGTTACTGTTAACCACATTAGATATAATCTGAACAATGACATAATAAATTTAAATATTAGTGTCGAACAGAATTTAGAGCTCAAGATGTATATCAATATACATGAGAACACTCAACTTTTCATTTATTTCAAGACTTTACACTTGTCTTTGAGACTTCATATCTCTTAGGAATTTCCATTTCCAAAATGAAGCTTAAGCTACAAGAGTTTATGGTGAACACACAAGGTAATAAGGCCAACTCATACCTAAGCAATTCTCCCAAATATACTCAGATGTTACACTTTGTTGGCTCCTCCAGTCTGTGACGACCTTCTTGTGATACGACACAACATTAAGTGTCTTCCCCACTGGGCTCGAGCTTCCTCCTTCAATACGCACCCACCAATATGAATGATATTTAGGGACTGCAATCAATGCATGATATTTACAAAATGGATTTTATTCTAGATGCTTTCGAAACTTCAAAGAAAATGACATCCCCCCGTGTAAAGGAACTTTTGCCACCTTTTCTAGCATCCCCTCTTCCTGCGCTAAAATGGGAGCTCAAAGAAATGTGGTCCCCTCCCTTGTGTCCACTACAGGATATCTTCCAAAATTTCCTCCACTCTTGTATATCTGATTCTTGATCTCCTGCAAATGGTTTTCTTTCTTTTCTTTTATTCTCTTTATGTTCTTTAAGGTAACTAAGGGCCACCGTCGGCGGTAATATCTTAATCTTCATCCTATAAGTCAGTTCTAATTACCGTTTTCTTTTACTGGTATCTCCACCATGCCGCGGATACATAGGAAAAGTCTTTTCCTTAAAACGAGTTTTTCTCGTCAGCAAGGAGTGGAGTAGTTGATCCTTTTGACCACTCTCCCATAATCCTCCATTTTCTCCTAATAGGAATAAAATATTCTTATAGGTCATGTTAAACATGTAAATACATATGTCAATAAAATATTGCGTAAACAATGCATACTAATGTCATTATTCATTATTCGACAAGATGTGTGAACGGGGTTGAGGTACTCTCCCCCTCACAATCTTGCAGAACATCAAAATCAAACATATAAATAGGTTAATATATTGGTATTTTGACCGGGCAATACCAAAACTATAGCTAAACCACTAGCATATATATATATATTTACTCTCTTTCGAGTATATCCATTCAAACACATAAGAACTAATGACTATCGATTAATCCTTATCGACATTCAAACTTTCCTTAACATAAATCAACAATTGTTGATTAGAATTCTTGACTTACACCCAAAGGTTGAGTACCATTTACTTGACTCAATTAGGTTCGCTAATTAACACCAACACAAGACTTAAGATGACGACAACCTGTTATATTCCTTGTATCTATACCCTTCTCTCTGATGATGCTCTCCCTCCCTTTCTAGGAGGGCGGAAACCTATTTCCAGAATGCAACTTGCAAACACTAACTCGAGATTAAAGTATCATGAATCATTTCATAACTCATAAAAACATTGATTTTTCTAGACATTTTTACCAACATCAAATCATTGAATCATGTGTGCTCATCTAGTAATTACTTCAAAAGTAAAAAGGTAAAACATAGTTAAAGTTAGGGATGTAACAAAGATGGAGAAGGAGAGGGAGAGATAAAGAGAGGAGAGAGAGAAAGAGATGGAAGAGATATAAATATATATAGAGAGAGAGGGGGAGAGAATGAGAGAGAGAAATAGAAAGCTAAAGATAGAGATATGAAGTGATATAGATATAGAGGTCTAGAAAGAGAGAGGAAGAGAGGAAAATTGAGGTAGAGATGAAGATAGAGCAAAAGAGGAAGGGGGAGAAAAATAGATTGAGAGATAGAGGTAGAAGGAGAGATAAAGGAAAAGAGAGGGAGAGATAAAGAAGAGATATATAGATATAGAGGAAGAGAGTATATATAGATGGAGAGAAGGAGAGAGAAATATGCGAGATAGAGAGAGATGTTGGGAATAGGATGCCATTTAATTGCATTCTAATCATATTTCATGTATCTCCTAATTCCTTGGAATGTGTTTCACAACACTAGGATTAGGAAGGGATTAATTTGGAATGAAATAAATATTTAATTTGACAATTGTAGTTATTACTAAGTGTTAGGAGCATGTGGGGATTCCTTGGGATATCTCCTACAAAATAGGAGCACGTGGGTGCACACATGGGAGGTGGGGGTCCACCTTAGTTCAGTTAGCTGGATGGTGAATTGAGTACACTTCAAAAATGCATCTAAGGTTCCTACAAAATATGGATTTTGATTTATGCATGTTAAGATCCTAGAAAATAGGGATTGAGGTTTAGTTTAGTTTAGTTCAATTTCAGTTGTCTTTAGTTGCATGTTAGTTATTCTTAGTTGACTTGAGTTGCATGGACAAATAACAGGTGGCTACTTTTAGTTAACAAATGGAGGATCATTCATGCATGTTGTTTTGCATGAATGGGTGATAGATATGTTTTAGTTAACAAATATTAACTTGGGCTCACTTTGGGCACCCAAGTTGGGATCTTTGAGTTACAACTAATGCATGGAGAAGATATTTTTAATACTCAGTTAAGTGGGTCCTATTTTGGACGCCTTCTTGGAGGATGAGCATGTTTGAGATATTTTTGATAACTACGAGGTTAACACTTCAGTGTTGGGCGCCAACTTTGAGGGAGACTCTTGTTTGACTTTGTCTTGCATGTGTGAACTCAACTTGGCACCACTAGGTGTGGATTTTCTCAAGAGGCTTTGTGACTATATATTTGATAACTCTTATGATTTTGTAAGCAAGAATATTGTCTATTATTGCAACAATTGTGTGAGAGAGTTGTGTGAGAAAATATTGCAGGTTGTGAAGAAGAAAGGTTGAAGAACAAAGGAAGCATATCAAGGAGAATTGAATCAGTATTATTGTAACTCATTCAAAGGTTAAATAATACAAGCAAGATCAAATTCTTGGTGGAGTTTTTTCCCAAAAGGGTTTCTCCACATACATGCAGTGTTCTTTCTATTATGTCTTATATTTCTTCTATCAATCTTCTATCTACTTTCTACAACTTTAAAATTGATCTAATTCAAGATTAATCATTCACAAGGATTTGTGACAAAGAATACTAAAATTGAATCAACAGTTACATAGGATTTTTATATTTGAAGCTACTTTTCACTACATAATTTACCTCATTTTCAACAAGAGAGAGAGGAAGGAAGAGAAAGTGAGAGAAATAGGTAGAGGAGGGAGAGAGTATATGTGTGTGTGTGTAAGGTGATATAGAGAGATAGGGAGGGATATGAAAAGAGATAAAGAGATCAAAAGAGAGATAGAGGAACATAAAGATATAGAGAGGAGTGAGAGGTATAAAAAGAAATAGAAATATGGATATAGATATAGAGGAGAGATAAAGAGAAAGATGGAGAGAGAGGAAATGGAGAGATAATAATATATAATTATTAGTTTAATTTATACTATATAAAAATATATTGATTATAATAATTTTTTATTATAAAATATAATATATAATAATTAATATTATTATATTATATATGATTTATATTATATTACATAAAATATATATTATATATTAATTCTATATTTGATCATATTTATATATTAATTAATTATATAATATATAAAAATATGTTAATTATTAGTATAATAATTTATATTTATATTTAATAGTTTTATAAGAATACAATATATAATAATAATAATAATAAAATAATTTATATAAATAAAATATTATATATAAATAAAATGTATATATAAAAATAAACATAATATTATATATAATTTAATTTATATTGTAAAAATATATTATATATTGTATTATATTTATGTTTAATAAATTTTCTGGTAAAGTTAATACACCAATAGTTTAAAATAAATTAGTAAAATTTTAAAATTATTCAATAAGTATGTAAAAGTTTAAAGCAGGATCAATTCTTGAAGGGCACATTGGCTGTAATACCTACATACGACTGCAGGCCTTCACTAATTTTTTTAATTATTTATTAAGCTTTCTAAAAAATATTATTAAAAAAATCAATAAATATAGTAATTTCAAAATTAGATTAAATTAAATTAAGTTTAAAAGAAAATAGTAAATTACATTTAATTTTCTTTTATTGATATACATATATTGCTTATAAAGAAAGAATACATTTAGAGAATTTAAGTGAATTGTAGGCAAATAATCAGGAATTAATAAGCAGAAAATTGATTTATTTATATGTTTAGATATGTCACTTGAATAAGTTACAATATATGGTGAATAGGTTTGAATAGGTTTGTGTAATCTTATGAGAAATAGGGATATCAAACCTAAACTCGTGTATAATATTAATTCTCATGTGAATTGAAGTAAAATTTATTATTTAGCAATATTTCATAATGGAGGAGTTATATATTGATGATTTAACTATTCTTTGAATTTGTCACATTTATTGTGTTTTTCTCTTCATTATTGATTATTATAGAATTAGTAAGGAATATGGTTTTGTTTTATTGATCATTTGTATTTAGTGATCTTAGTATTTAAAAGTAATGGAATTAGGAAAAATCAAGTTTGAAAAAAGTTAATATATATATAAAATCAATGGATGTTGGTAAGGATAGAAAAAGTAGATTTATTCTCAAAGTGTATTTAAAATATAACTTATTTCAAGTGCATTTAAAATTATTTTCAAGTGCATTTAAAAGTAAAAATTAGATTTAATTTCTAGTTATTTAAAAATTAAAATTATTTACGAATTCCTTTAATCTTAGATTTGTGAATTACCTATAATTCGTTTATATTAGATTTAAAAAAAAAAAATGATTTATTTATATTGTAGATAATTAAATGTTGATGTGATCCATTATAGCGTCATTATGCAATTTTTG
>VDFB02085883.1:0-23931 GCA_007258455.2 Sequoia sempervirens
ATCATCTTCATGAAGATCATCTAGGTCTACACACACAACCTAAATTTCAGTAACATAACAAGTAGAACCAAAATCTCCAAGCCAAGAAGATACCTACAACCACCAAACCATCATTGTCAAAAGCTCCCACTAAAAAGTGTAATCAAACTATCCATGACATCATGATAAAAATATCCTCATGAAGATTAACCAAAAGGCCCTCACACAATCAAAGAACTCAAATGTAACAAGAGCTCCCAAAAGGAAAAGTAAAACCATGATCCTCATACCAAGAAGATACATTGCCACAACCATAATCAGGAACCAATCCAACACCACCAACAATGCACCTGCATAAACCATCATGACATGCCAAAGTCTCTAAAGCTCAAGAAAAATCCATGACACCATGATCACCACCAAATGTACCAACAACTCAACCCAACTGTATCCACATATCTGCATAACATAGTCAACTACATAGGTCTCACATCATGATTGTACCTGGTAATACCATCTCACCTCCTCAACATGAAATCACAACCATCAAACCAAGTGACTAAACCAAGCCACCAAAATTGAACATTCATCAACACTGAAATATCAACGGGCAAAGACAACCCATGTCCAAGTCATAAATGCAACATGTAAGTATAGACCGCCTACAACATTGCACAACTTGTAGATACAATAATACAACATACAAATCCAACCAAATACTGATAACCATGTCAAATGAGAGAAATTTGAGATGTACAACTAAGCATACAATGAATCCAACATCAAATCTCCAAGATCTGATCATCCATAAACTCATAGTATCACCATAGTCAAAGTAACCCATAAACAACTCAGATAAGGAAAAAAAAAAAACCATGCCAAAATAACTCCAAACCTGATCCATTGTGTATTGCTCTGAACAAGCTTTTCGTTGACTATTCAAAGTACAAAATTCAACTTCGTATGCACCCAATATCACCTCTCGAAGCTCAAATAGAACACCTGATTTTTACCAAGAAAAACATTGTCAAAACTACAAAATATAGAAAAATATCTAGTACCATAATGTAGATCTTTGAATCACCTTTTCAACGAATCCAAGAAGTCGAAAAACGGAGCACCTAGGAGAAATTTATGCCCCCTAGAAGAAAGTTGCTCAATTAGAATATAAGGCAAAAAAATCACCACCCCTGTTGGTGGCTCTTCGGTGGTGGGACGACGACCCCACCCGGGCGGTGCCACCCCTTGGTGGCGGACCCAAAATCTTATGCCATTACAATTTAATTTCATTTCATTAA
Source organism: Sequoia sempervirens (assembly GCA_007258455.2). NCBI lineage: Eukaryota > Viridiplantae > Streptophyta > Pinopsida > Cupressales > Cupressaceae > Sequoia > Sequoia sempervirens. The sequence continues at coordinate 1,278 of VDFB02085883.1, forward strand.
AAAACCACATTGGCCCATTTAAAATTATCAATAGCGAATTTGATTTTCATTAGTGGATGGAAATTAATAAATAAAATTTTAAATGAAAATTTTTGAACCTTTAAAAAAGGTTTTAGCGGTATTTTGTACCACCGTTGGCAGTACTAGGCAGGTTGTTGGTAGCAATCAACATGACTGCCACCAGCAGTACCTACCAGTATTGTCGTCGGCAATACCTGCGGCAGAGCAGGTATGACGGGGGTGGCAAGGGGGGTAGGGGGGCCGACCCTCCCCCAAAATTTTTCATATATATATTTTTTTAATTTTTCAAAACTTTTCAATAAAAGTTTTTTCATCGGCCTTTTCTATTTTTTATTTTTTTGCAGGATTAAAATAATATTGACGGGATATTTTAATTTCAGATTTTATTTTTCAGAAGATCTATATGGCCTACAAATAGGGCCTTTTACAAAAAAAAAATGCATTTTTTTCTAGTAATAGAAATAGGTCAAATTATATATCAAAATTCGTCTCTCAGCCAACCCAAATCCAATTATGAGGTCTATTTTGTTCCAGGAGGTCTTTTGTAATTTTTTCCCCACAAAACCCACTTGAATGCAAAACCAAGAAACCCATTTCACCCAAAAATTCTCACCCCAAATCTGCAAACAACCCATCAAAACAACAAACTCAAAACCCTCAGATTTGCAATAAACAACCTGCAAAACCCTCATATCTTGCCATGTCTTTGATTCTCTCATGCAATGCATAGATTCAAACTTAAACAAGATTTTTCTCAAACAAATGTTATACAACCACAACCATGGCTCTGATACCACTAGTTGGTTTTGTGGGAGCTTATTTCTATAAAAGCAACCACAAGGGTAGTTGTTTAGGTTGAGGAAATTTTGCATGTAAGCTCTGGTTAGCATTTGTGAGGGTTTGAAGCCTGACATAGGATGTGTGGTTATATACTTGTTCACATGGATTGCTTGGTGAGGGCATGATGCTTCAATGGTGTTCATGGAGACTCTAAAGATGTATTGTAATCTTTATTGTTGAATAATACATGAGAGATGGATGCTTTTGGAGGCTAGGTTTTTTCCCTCTTGAGGGTTTTCCCAAGGTATATCTTGTGTCATATTTTTCATAGGTATGTTGTCTATTCTCTTGCATGTGGATTCTGAATATTGAGTTGCATAGATTTCTCTTTTGGGTTATGTGGAAATTGTCTTTAAATGGTTGCAAGTTTCCAACAATCTGGAACCAGTGGCCGTTGCCAGGACCCAAAAGTTACGCTAGGTAACACGGGGGTTCGAGAAGAGTCTAACACCTTACCAACTTAGTTGAGTTAAGTTTTGAAAGATAGGCTATGTCATGTTAAAATATCTTTGTGATAATCCATTGGGTGAGACAGTCAGTTCCAAGGTACCTTAGGTCAGAAAAGGTATTCCAAGTCGAGTAGGGTGGGTGAACAAACAACTTTGATCTTAGCAATGATTGTATATATGATACAAATACTATGGCTATAGTGAGTGCAGTTGTCTCTACATGCACTTGTTGGTTCACTGTGACCCAGATACTTAGCTAGTCAGAGATATCGTACATAGTTGGAAGGTATCCATAGTTGTGCAACGGTATTAGTTAAGTAGGGCACAACACCATAGCTCAGATGGTAGAACGAAGAGGGTTCTCGACTAATCCCTTCATTGAAGGGCAGGGCCACTTCCAGTTAGGAAGGTGTGTGGGGAACCACTTAAGTCCATGGTTGGAGGTAAAGCACCCGGGTGATGCTCTCCCTCTTGTAGATGACATGCCGAGTCTTGGAAGACAAAAAGAATCTAGATGCGAGATCTCTGACCTTAATCATGTAAGTTATTGTTTTAGCTTAAATAGGTGTAATCATTTGATTGAAACACATAACTGATAGATATGTGTTCCTTTCAGTTAGAAAAGATTGTATAAACGCTTCGTTATTTTTTTATGGTAACAGTTATGTAGGAACATGTTCCATATTTAAAGAAGAAAAAAATTGTACCTCTTTTCATCTATGTTTTTAGTTATTTACTATTTGGTGAATAATCCATGGTAACTCTTTGTAAGAAGTTGTAGTTTTGTTACAACTCTGAACAAAACCTGTCTCACGCCTGTAACCATTCCGTTCAAGCCGCAAAACCTCTCATCTGATCGATAAACTTAACCAAAAAACAAGGTAAATTTCATCAGAAAACAAGAATATTTGTCGCCCATTGAAATCTAGATTGAGGATATGTGGTATGGAGGGCAACTAAATATGATTTTTTCTTCTAATTTTGGTTTTGGGTTATATAGTTTACTGATGTGTGTCTTTTTCAAAAAATGATGGCCTATTTTCATACAAAACTAATAAAAAAAAACCTGAAGTTCTACAAAATAAAATCTCAATATGTAAGTCAGTTGCAATTATATCCAAGAGTGTAGTAAAACTATGTTAAAAATGAAAATAAGAGCTTGTTAGATAATTGAGTTAGTTTCTTATTCCTTGTGTCCTCTGACTCTGGTTTAAGGGAATGGTAGTATATATGTGCATGTTTGATGTAAACTTGCCTTGGTAGGCCTCTTGGGCCATTGTGCCCATATATGTGCATGTTTGATGTAAACCTGCCTTGGCATGCCTCTTGGGTCACTGTGCTTACTTTGGGATGCTTGGGGTTATGGTTCATGTAGATCTCTGAGACACTAGTTTATTCCTAAGGATTATTGCCTACTTAGCACAATTGGTTGCAGGTTTGTGGTACCTTGAGATTAAGGTTTATATGGGCCTACCTTGGTCTGGTAGAATAATTGTGGCTTAGCTTTGTATGTTAGGAGGCTGACTTGTTATGCACATCCCATGTTAGGTGGTATCTTCACATGTATAAATAGATGAGGGTTGTTCCTTCTCTAGATTGTCTTAATCTATTTTGATTTAGTGATTATTTGGTGTGTTGAGTGTACCTTCCATATCTTGTGTTTTATGTACCTTCAATATCCTCTTCCTAATTGTCATGACTCGCATTTATGGAAGAAGTTTGTCAAGATTTTGTAAATATGTAAGAAGCCTTCAACAAGTAAAATGGTTAAGCAAGTGAGGAGAAGTTTAACATGACTTGAGTTGTTGGTCAAAGTCTCCTGAATAAAATTGGTCTCTTTGTTTATCAAGGAAATGATAGAAAATTTTGTGTTTGGAATTGTTTTTTACCCCACTCCCCCCACTCTTTGCATCCTTGTGTGAGAAAACAAGAGTGGACCATGTCCTAAGGTTCAGTTGCAAAACATAGAATCTTGTCTAAAACTCCTCCTTTGAAGTTGTATGGTCACTTACTAAGGTTTACGAATTGTGTCTTCCACTTGATTTATTTATCTTCTGATTATATTCTAGTATTTTCACATTCCAATTTACTAATACTTACAAAATTATTTCAGAAACACTTTCCAAATAAGAAAACATAGACAAACTAATCCAAAAAAAAAATTATTGGCACTTTCTAGATAAGCCTATAGGGTCTCCTGTGTTGGGAAATATTTAAAAATATTGGAAGTATTGAGACTTGGTAAAAGGACATAAAGCCTTCTCCAAGAAAGGTAGCATATCAGGGTTTTAAGTTTGTTTTGGTAGAATCTCTCACATAACATTAAGCTCTTGTCAATTGTTGCTCTTCTAAAATGTGTTTCTCTAAATGTATTCAGATATTTGTGGATATCATTAAGCAAGGATCTCTTATTTCTTGAGAAAAGATAAAAGTTGGGTTCTTGATTCCAAAATCTTGTAAGAGAACATTTACTATGCTTGCTAAGACATTTCAAAGCTTCCACTTATTATTCTCTCATCTTAGTATTCAATCTCTCCTTGAATACTAAGATGAGAGAATAATAAGTGGATTGACCCCTTTGGCTTGAAATTTCAAACCAAACTCTTTAGGATTAAAATATTTTAAAGTTTCTAGAAAGTTTTGGTTAGTGTTATCTATTGGAGTTTTGTAGTTTTTGTGGAACACAAAAAACAATAAGTTTATTTTAGAGGGTAAAGCGAGATTATTTACTGACTTCTTTCATGAAGTCATTCTCCTTTGTTGCACATTGCAGGTGTCTTTTTTTTTTGAAAATTCATAAAATAGATTTTCATAGGCTTTTGAAGTAGGATTCCCTTACTATTCACAAGGAAAGTTTGGAACAAATTGAGCGATGACCAAATGGGATTGAAAGCAGTAATCAATCCGCTTTTGTAGCATATTTTGCATGTTATCTTGTATCTTGCTTAGTTTTTTTCATTGTAGTTTGTGATTATTCAAGCCATAAGCACTAAAACTCAATAGTTGTACTTTTCTACCATTCATTATTGTTATAATTCAGACATAATTGTCTAATGCCAACTTCATATATTAAATCTTTACTATCTCAAGGTCTGAGATATGCCTGGATTATCTAGCCTGATTTGTAGAACAAAGAATAGGCTTTGTTGTAGGTGTGTATATTTGCACAATGTGGGCAGTTTGAGGCACTAATGAATTACGGGTTGCTATTGAGACTTTTGAAAAGTAGGAGAGGAAAAAAATTCTTTAGCTACAATTGTAGAATCAACACAAACCTGAAAATGTATTTCCAAATATTTGATGCAATCTCAATGTTTAAGATTGCTTGTCAAGTGATTATTATTGCTATGGTTAACCAAATTATAATTAAAATGAAACAGTGTATATTTTTAAAATAAAGAAGTAATTTTGATTTGATTTTTTTTGCTTATTTTAGAGATAGATAGAAAGAGTATTTGCATATAGTTTTATAATCAATACAAATTGAGAAATACATTTTGTAAATTTTACAAACAAGATTGCATATATTTTAAACAACACCTCCTTACCATGTTTGTTTTTATATAGTATTCTATCGGCGTAACCCTTGCACCCCCTAGTACAAGTGCTAGTTTACCTTTTGTGTTTATATTTAGTTGTTTTTTATATTGTTTCTCATTCTTATAAAGATGATTAATGTTATTTATGTCTTCATTTTTCTTTTTCTTTTCTTATTAAGGTTTTTTTTTTTCCAACTATTCCTTTTCCTTTTTGGAGTCTTATTATTGTTTTGTTTAGGCCAACCCTTCCTACTTCTTGAATAGATATAGATATTTATTTATATATTTTATATTTATTATATCTAGAATTGATTTGCTTATAAACATTAAAATTATATGAAAACACATACATAGGCATAATTATTTAAGAATTTATAAATTTGTTATGTGTTTGTTTACTTGTATTTTTAACATAAGTTTAAATTCATTAAATTAAAACTTTGTTTTATTTGATCTCATATGTATTGTAAGGGTGATTTTAAATTTTTTTACCTTTGTTCTATTTTTATTTCCTTCCTAACATCTTGGATACTACACCCTCTCCCTTCATCTATTTAGAGTGTTTGGTTTGCTATTATCTCTTCATTTCTCTCTTGTCTTGTTATTTCATCATGATGATGGATCATGAAGTTTGCCCCAAAACAATGATAAAAATTGCACACAATCAAATTCAAAAATTTGTTACAAATTGTTAATATGGACTATGGAAACATTATGCTTTTAATTTTCATGTTATTTTATTTTTTATTTTTGTTGATTACATATGACAAAACCCTTGATGAATTTTCTCTGATGTTTTTATCAAATGATGTGTTAAAACTTCTATTAAATCTCTATTAGAAAATGTACCACAACTTGATTTCTAAATTTATGATTAAAAAACTAATTGACTAATGTCTATATTTTTGTAAAATGCTTATACATGAATGTATCTAAGGTATAATTTTTATTATGAAAGCTAAACATATTCACTTTAGTTATTATGTTCACTAATTTACTTGCACCTAAAGAAGAAAAATCGTGCATAAACATCATCATATAAATGGGACAACAATTAATGTAATCACTTTCTTATTTATTCTCCCATCTCTACATAATCAGCAATCAGCATGCTCGGATTTTAGTTTACTTATATCAAACCAATTTTCACCCATAAAAGTGTATAAAATTACAAATAATAATATTGGTATCATAATTAACATAGAAGTACATACTAAAAGCACTAACAAAGAAGTTAATATTTATTTTATCCTAATCATGATTAAGAATTACCTAAGCTATATGAATCAACAATGATATCATATTGTGGAACTCGCACTTGTGCATATACCAAGTCAGTTCTTAAGCACAAATACGGTAAATCCATGTCCACTAAAGTATTAAAACACAATCTTTTGCTCTCATGCAAATAATATCTTCTTACAACTTTCCATGAGCATTCTAACTAATGTTATCATTTGAACTATTATAGTAAGAGAGAGAAACATACGAACAATTTTCTACCAACCATAGAGTCAACAACTCCTCTGTGCACTATCTAAATTAGGTGGGATCCCTCCCTTCACAATTGAGGTCATTAATAAGAACCACATAGAAAGAAAACAGAAGTAACAAGTTTGGTGACATGCAAGTCATCAAACATAATACCTTAGTTAAGGATTTCAATAAAAGCACATTCACCATTAATCTCCAAATAGATACCCCTAAATAGAAGCACTCCCTAAAATGTAAGAAATGTAAACAAATTTACTAACACTTCAATAATACACCTCTATGAGATAGAGGTCTGTACTCACCTACTAATAGTCTTCAAAGCAAATTAGATTTATGACCTCAGCTATGAAATAAAATTAGAACCACCTAATTGTGTGGGAGTGAGTAGGTGATAAAGGAGGAGGGGTAGGCCCATAGAAGCTCTTCCTACTCACTATCAACAACTAAGCCTCACGCATGCTAAGTGCATGAGAACTATTACAACACTTCTCTCTCCATATCAAAGCATGCAAATACATAATAAAAATATTCAACATATTGAGGCTAGGTGGGTACGCAACTCTTTTCAAGGTCACATTCTCCAGTTAGTTTGCCATTTGTTACTACCCACTTCTCATTGCAAAAGTTCACAATGTTCCAGTGTGTAAATATCAATTATTCTTTGCACAAACATGCTAATAATTCAGCCATTGCCTTTATAACAGTAAATGTTTTGTTGTATGCCAGTCCACTTGACTCTGACTTCTAGTTTCAAGCTATGGCTTTGTAATCATGCAAAAAGCTTACAGAAGTAGCACAAGCATCCAAGTACCGCTACAGTTCACAAGCAATCAATTGAAAAAAATGACAATACAGGCCTCAAAGAACATAGAAGCAGTCTACAATATCTGTCATTATCACATTTGCCTTCACCACTTATGCATATAGCAGGGGATGCTTTGTGGTCTAGCCACAGTTATTTTCCAGCACTTCTAAGACATTTCTACAGACGTTGTTACTTTCCATTTCATAAAAATAGTTATACTGATGACAAGCTTAACTCTTAGGCATTTCATTGTTCACCCCAAAAAAGAAACGATCAATGTAAGGCGTGCACTAGGTGAAAGCAAGCACTGTACAGTCAAGTACACCTCATGTGTGATGAAAGCCCAAATCAAATATATTTCCAGCCTTGTACATAACATTGTCCTATTACATCAGTCAAAAGGATTCAACTGTCTCATAAGTTCACACATAATATAAAAATACACAATTATGGATAGAGATCATACAATTGAAATAGCAATCTAGACAATTTATGCTTGATTAATTCATGAGTTGTAAGGTACAGTCCAAATAATGTTTTCCCTGCACTAGATTCATACAGTTGTTGCAGCATACCAAACCATAAGACAGACTTAGTCTACAATGAACACACAGCAATCTCTCTGAGTCCAAGGATTAGACCCATTGCTACTAATTCAAACTCTCCGTTAGACTCTATAATGGCAGTACAAGTGCAATTATGTCATCTTTTGCTACAGTAATGGATCAAGCACTGTGTATAAGCATTCACAAGGTTTAGTACTGTTATATTATGTCACAGTTCTAGTATTGAATTGTAAGGATTTCTATGATAATCTTCCATACATCCTTTCAATTTTAATAAGCAGAAGTTCCTTATGGGTTTAATAGCCCAATAGGTTCAAGCCACCCAAAAGGGTTTTCAGTCCTCCTAAAAAGGTAAACACCTAGCTTGAGAGTAGTGAGTCCCTAAACACTGTCACAATGCTCTTACATACTCAGAACAAGGTGCTAATCAAATGTATTCATTTAACTGCGCAATGGTATTATACAAACAACCTATCCATAATTCTGTTTGTGACCACAATTCGTTTTGCTACTAACACATGACAAGGATACAAATAAAAAATAACCCACGAAAATCCCTTACTATAGATGCCATACTGCATCACAAGGATGCAAACCCTAACCGTACTAGGTTATGCTCATTCATCAATAAGTAGATTACTTACCATATATTGCTCTGTTTACTGTAGTTTATGAACATGACTGGTTTCTATCCGTAGTTTGTCAATTAGTGCAGAATGACAGTCAAACAAACATTCTTTTGAGTCTTCCTATCCTAATATCCGCTTTAAACTAGTATGGCGAGGGTCGCATTCATATAGATGTTCAGCTCTACTCTATGACTGTAATAAGTGGGAATGGATTAGACAGATCTATGACCCTAAATATTGTAAAGGAGATCACAGATTTCAGTTCCACCCCTGATTTCAACAATTTAAGATTTCAAAATAAAGAAAGATAAGTGTAAAGCTGATCGATCTAACAGCAGCATGTAAGCAAAACAGTAAATACCACTTGGAACTAGTCTTGTGTGGGGGCCGCGCGAACGCGAGCCCCCTCTGTCACAAATTATGACGTGCACTCTCCACAATGGGAGATGCTAGACACAGCCCCCTTCCATGTGCAATGAAGGTGCTCTCTCTAGGCCATCGGCCTTCCTGATCGCCGATTGACCCCGCCCAGGTAAGTATGCGTAACCTTTACCCCTCTTCTCCATCTTCTACTCCCTCTTCTCCCTTCTTTTCTTCTTCTCACGCGTGTGGGATCAAACATGCATGCCCGCCCCTAAATCATGTAAAGAAATTCGCCAAACCATTTACCCTATTGTGCCAGCGTAGCGGTTCCAGCCCTGTCTCCATGTATTGCATAGTCACATCCGCTGTACACCCTGTTGCAATTCACAGATCTCATCAGAAGAATACGAAAAGAATAATGGGGGATTACAAATTCGGAGTGCAAAATAGGATGAATGTAACTCTGCCACATTGGAACAAATAAAAATATGTGACAGGAGCCAATTAATCATAACGTCTTTGAGAGACTCGAAATCCCGCGGCGAGATTTTCTTCGAATAAAGGAATTTTAATGATGTTCTGTATAGTTTCTGGCTTTTAGTGTAAGTTTATTTATTTTTTATGTTTTGGATCAAATTCTATGGTCCATTATCATTTCTCTTATCTTATCTTGTTAGCCGATAGGTTACATATAGTGTGTGAAGTTTCAAATAAAGGAATTTTAATGATGTTCTGTATAGTTTCTGGCTTTGAGTGTAAGTTTATTTATTTTTTATGTTTTGGATCAAATTTTATGGTCCATTATCATTTCTCTTTTCTTATCTTGTTAGCCGATAGGTTACATATAGTGTGTGAAGTTTCAACCAAAACCTGTCTCACGCCAATATACCATCTTCTTCCGTCGGTATACAACTCTCCTTCCCGCCGGTAAACAAGTTTATACGCTGGAGATCACTAAATCAGTAGTTTACAGTCTACGTAGGAAAGCAATTATTGAAGAATTTATGATTGATGGTAAGGTAGGTAGCGGTGAATAGCAGTAGTCGGTTGGCCTGTGCCAACAACTCTTTGATGAGGCCTACGGTTTGTGTGAATAGTTTGGATGGATCTCTTCGGGCGCCTCTGTAGCTCTGATGTTTTTACTCCACATTGTATAAATTCCAAAAAGTGGTCCTTGCACCATGGGATGTGCCATTATTGAGTCTTGCCCACAGTTTTCTAGATGGGACAACTTGGAGAAAATTGGTTTTGGTTCGTCTCATTTTAAAAAAAATCTGCAGTGGTAGGGTTTTGTAATTTTTTCCTACAATCTCTACGTAGTTATTCTCATCGGCATTGTTCATAGCATGACACAATTTGTGCAAAATCTTGAGGTAAGTCCACTTGCCATGGTTTCAGTAAGTTAATCTATGAGACTCATCAATGTCTTTGAACGTTTGAATGTGTAGAAATAAATTATGTGTTTGACGTTAGATTTTTTTTTTCTTGGAAGAGAATTAGATCGTGTTCTTCTCGTCTCTTTTTCACTTTATTTTGATGGATTTGAAAAATCTATAGGAAATTTCTTTTCATGCGAAGAAATGAAGAAATTTGTGGGGATGTGAAGATTTTTTTGAAAGAAATAGGATTTGAGGGGAAAATTTAGAAATTTTATGTGTTTCTAAGGGAGAAGGGAAAGGCATTGCCCTATTTTGGTGGAATGAAATGAAGGATTTTAATTGTGGGCAAATAGAAAATGAAGGATTTTGATTGTTGCAGCAAAAAAATCAAATGATTGTGTATGTATTGGTCAAGGAGAGAAGGATTTTGCTTGTTTTGGTATAGAACGAAGCATTTTCCTTGTTTTAGCCCCAAAAAAGGAGGATTTTGGTCCTTTCTTGTTGTTTTTGGAAAGAAGTTGAGGTTTGTGAGTAAGAACGAGATTAATCAACAAAAATATGTAGCAATTTTAACCACTATAAAGAAATGTGAAAATATTTGGAGTTCGAGAAAAAGTCTTGGAAATCTTTTGTTGCTTTTGATAAAAAAATGGACGAATTTGAAACTTTTATGCTGATTTGAGGGAACAAAATGAAGGATTTTGAAGATTTTGTCTTGCTTTCAGGAAGAGAAAAAAGGATTTTGCAAATCTTGTGTCATTGTTGGGAAAGAGAAAGTGTTTTGAACCGGAATGAGATTTTCTAGGCATAAAATTGAGAAATTTGAGCAACGGTGTAGAAATTTCAAAGGATTTAGTCCTTTAGAAGAATAGGCTTTTGTGTTTTTTTTAAACCACTTTTGGCAAGAATGAAGGCTCCAAAGGATTGTATTGATTTCTTTTGGCTTCAAAGTAAGGGCTTTCAAGTAGAGCAAAAGTTTAGCTCAAAGAATAGAGGAAAAGGCGTTGTTTTTCTTGATATTTGCATATATATTTGGTCGAGCATTTAAGGGGTTGTCAAAAGTTTGAGCTCGTAGCAGGTTTATTTGAGCACCTTGATCAACTTTCTATAAAGCAATGAAATTTACGACATTTATATAAATTTGACTTTTTTTGTTTTGATCAGTGACTTTGAAGTTTGTAAATTTATCTTTGAGCCCCTCCCTTGAATTAAGGGGCTTTACAATTTCCAAAACTAGGTAACTTTGATTTGGAAATATGGATCTTAGTAACCATTTAGAAGATTTATGTCTCTCGATTTGCATTTCAAGACAAGTTATAGATTCCGTGAAATAGGATTAAAATATTTATAACTAAAATTGTATACTAATTTAAATTTAAATATAATCAAGCACCTTTATTTATAAACTAATGGCTTTCAAAAATTAAGTAACTTTCTTTTACAAGATAATGTCATTAGATAATCTTTCTAGAAGTTTAATAGAATCTTACAGTTGTATAGAGAAAATTTTCATATATGTTTTTAATGTTGCTCTGTGTAGGATTTTGACATCAATTATAGTAATGTAGACCTATCTTTCATTTTTGGTTTGAAAAAAACACTTATTTATAAACTAATGGCTTTCAACTATATGGGATACAACTTAAAGAAACTAAAGCAATGGAATATGCATGGTTATAAGAGTTGACGCAGTTGTAATAGATTTTTCTTTCTTACCTTGTTGCCAAGGTATCACATTATCCCATGACAACCACAAGAGACTTTCAAATCTCAGGCATGTTATCTTGGGTCACTATGCATCCAAACACAGAGGAAAATGCCAACCATCTGCTTGCTAGTAATCATTATATCTATTGATGAGATTGATACAACTTATATAACTAGATATTGCAGATGAGAAGAAGAGTCCTACATAGTTTCCCAACTTCTTACTCTCGTTGATGGTGCCAAAACTTCATTGGGGTCTTTAGAGAGAGTGGTTGTGGTTGCATCAACAAATAGATTGATTGTTGTTTGTATTTTTTCCTTATTTTGAAAGTGCTAGCAATTTGTTTATTATTATTTATGTAAATAAGCAAACAATTACTATTGTAAGCAAGCTCAAAATTGCATGTGGCTAACAAAATAGGTGATAAGACTAGACTTCCATGCATTCAGTGACACTTCATGGTATGGTTTACCAAAAGAGTTCCTTAAATACATGACAATAGTAACAAAAGAAAGATTTTAAGGGGGACAATTGTTTAAGAAAATACTGAAGTCCTATGCAAAGGACCTCATTGCATGAGCAAATCGTGTCTGTTACTTCCCAAGCATTCTCTAATCCGAATATCCATGCATTATGCCTTTGTTAATAGAGAATTAAGATGTTATATAGTATGAGTCTCAAGTCAATTTCTTTTCGAAATTTCAATACAATAGTTGAGATGTTAAATATGCCAATCCAAAAATTTCATTTTGAATAATTTACCAAGTAAATTAACCTTTTTGTTGGAAAACCAATATTATGTTACTTTACACCAATGTTGCCCCATTCATTGGATTTGAAAGAAACTATTTAAAAGTTGTTTAATCTAATGCCTGCAAATAAAAATTGGTGTTATTTGATGTTTTTCTTTGTTAGTTTCTAATGTCTTGCTCAATGCATGAACTTAGATTATCCAAGCTTACTTTTATTTAAAGGGTTAGTGGTCAAACCATATTTATTTGGTAATAATATAAACATTCTTTTACTAATTTTTCCTTCCATATGATTTAAGAGAAACTCTCCTTTTCTGTAGTACATTTCTTGCATTTACACCCTTACGTTGAAGTTTTTGTATAGATTGTTGCTCAAGTCTTAAAAAATTACTACCCTTAGCCCTGTTTTCTTTCTATTTAGCATTTGCAGTTGTAGGAGCCCAATTCAAGTTGTCAAGGCCATCCATACAAATTTATGCACCTATTAGGAGATTCTTCTTGGTATTACAGATCAAAAATAAGAGTAGGCAAATGCAAATAGAAGGTAAAAACATACAAGATCACTGGGCTATTAGAATAAAGTCTATCTTCATCAATGAAGAGCTCTTAAAATGCTGCATGTGTCATCTTACCCGAGCCCTGCCAATATATCCAATTTCTTCCTCACCTTATCTAATCCGACATCATTTTCCTACCATGTAGGACAAAGGTTTGTGGAATATAATTCATAATCATTAGAATTAGATGTGGGAACTAATTAAATAAAAAATTATTTAGGTGTTGAATGAATAAGCAAGTTGGGGAAATGATTTTTAGCCGTTAGGCTACATATAGTGTGAGATTTGAGCCTGAGACAAGTTTCATGCCTACAAACCACTGTTGAGTCATCGCAAAACAAGTATCACCTATTGTTTAATGGTAAACCAACTACCATTCAATGGTAAAAGCCTCCAAAATATAAGGTAGAAGACTCCAAAATCTCACTTATCACATACAAGCTAGATAGATATTGATTTGATACTTGGATGAGAACATTTTATTTCTATTTGTAGTGTTTTTTGTCAGTTTGATGACAACTTTCTTTTTTCATTTGCATTGCTTTATGTTTTAAATTTGTCCACAAATATTTCATAATCAGAATTTGTAGTGCATCCATGCACAAACACATTCTCTCTAACATATTAACATACATATATTTTTCTATCGGTGTAATCCTTGAACCTTCTATAGGTGCAAGTGCTAGTTCTATTATACGTAATGATGGATCATGTAGTTTGTTCTGAAACATGAAGGAAATAAATTTATGTAGTCAAAACTAGAAGCTATGCACAACAACATTATGGATTGTGGAAATCATATGTTTGCAATTTTAATGATGTTTAGAGATCAAGCAGTTTAAGGAATAAAGAGTTGCATCCTTAACACAATATGTCGAATTTTATTTTATGAATCTTGATCAACAAACCAACTATTTTGTAAAATCTTACCTCCTCAAATAGCTCATTTAGACTACACACCTTTAAATTGTTTTCATAATCTGAATTCTATTTGCACTAACACTAACAATATCCCATTACACAACTAGATGCTATGCTAGTGTAACATTTACAATGTCCACAATTGTCCAATCAATATTGAAAATCAAAAGGCAATTTTTAAACTCTTATTCATATAGTAAAGGTGAAAATTGTAATCCCTAAAATTTACATTTTTCTCATATGTTTTGGATTCTTTTATCTAGATTATTGTTTTAGCTGTAGAGGAGAGGGGAAAATAGTTGGTCGAAGTCTATTGTTAGTATAGTACTTGTGACAACAAGCTTTAGTCGAGTATAATATATTTATACTAAATGTTGTTAATAGTAAGTATAGTACTTGTGACAACAAGATTTAGTCTTACAATATATTTATATTTAATATTGTTAATAATTATTCCATATGCAAATGACCAAATGTTGGTCAAGTTGAGCCCTTACATGATCACCCAAGAGCTTATAAATTTCATATTAAAAAATCATAAATACATTCATTAACAAGAGAAATACATATTTTTTGCTTCATATAAAATACCATAACTACCTAATATAAGTGTGTCATTTATAAAATAAGGTGCTCATCTAAAAAATGTTTTGATTAAGGGTAAAAGACGGGTTTTGAAGGGGCCTAAAACCCTTTACAAAAGACAACAGCTGATAGAGAAAGAAAAAAGCATTAAGCAACAATCAGCCCAACGACAACAAACACACAACCAAAAAGACGGAAACCAGTCAACAACACTACATATTGTTTAGGATCTCCACAGCTTCCATATCAGTAGCAACCATCTTATGCACATTCTCCACCATATCAGACACCTCAACAGATGCCCCAACCTGAGCTTTCATTTTGTTCCTGGTTCTAGCCCCCGACCCACCCGTCTTTACCTCATCACTCAAAACACTACCTTTACCAACAAACTCCTCTAAACAATGTTGTTGTTATGTGGAAAAATAATATTCTTATATAAACAACTATTAGGATAGCTATTTACATGCATTGAAGTTGTTCACATTATATATTTGTCCTATAAACAATATAAAAGGTGAGGGCACAATAAATACCTTGTATTTTATCATGAAATGTGTAGAGTTGTAAAAAAGAAATTATGATCATTTAAAGTTGAATATAAGTTACATGTAAAATAATAATGTGTTATTTTTATAACAATAAATAGAATTTTTATGTTCAATTATTGGGTCATCTGTGTTGGATATAAAGGTTATCTATAACAAGATTTATGGTTATCAAAAGGTATCACTACAACAAATCCTTGTGATTTGCTCCACTTTTTGCCAATTTTTTGAAAACATTGGCGCTATTTATCAGGATGGCACAATTTTTGGCATTTATTGCACCGACTAGTACAAGTCGGCACTAATTAGCGCCCTAAGTAACACCGTCTTTAATGCCAATATTAGCTTCGAGTGTAGTGCCTCTTTTAGCTCCGACTTTAGCTTCGAGTTTAGCACCGGTTTAGACACCCCTATGTCAAATAGACTTATTTATATGTCTCATCGAAACATAACTCTTGGATATAATGAAGTAATGTCGACGAGACATTGAGATATCGATAAGACAAATAAGATTGTCTCATCGACACTCTTCAAGTAATGATCAAAAGCATACACCGCTATACTGCTAGGAAGGTGAGCAACATATGCGGTAGAGCGGTATACACCGCAACCCCATAGCAGGAAGCCTTGAGCAAGGTGGTAGTGTGGTAAACAGTAGAAGGGAAGGGTAGAACACCACTATACCATAGTGATAATCACAAGTCTCCTCGACATGGTAGAGTTACACCGATATATAAAGAAATACCGCCGAAGGAAAATATTGATGAGACAGTGGCATATCGACAAGAGCTATTAACTTGTCTCATCGACACTGACAACCAATATCAGAGGAACATAAGATCTAATGTCGATGAGACATTGAGATATCGGTAAGACAAATAAGATTGTTTCATTGACACTCTTCAAGTAATGATCAAAAGCATACATCGCTATACTGTCGGGAAGGTGAGCAACATATGCAATAGAGCGGTATACACCGCAACCCCGCAACAAGAAACCTTGAGCAAGATGGTAGTGCAATAAACGTGGCATCATTAAAATTTACAACAATAAATGTAGAAAATCATATCAGTCGCCAAAATTAAATGCTATTAAATTATTAAGGGTTGCCAAAACTAATATGACTGAATACTGCGCCATCCAAAGATAAGTGAGTTTTCCCAATATCGCACTCAATTGTAGTGCACTAGCATGGAAAGAGCTAAGGATACAAGAAGAATAAGTCCAACAAGCGTGAAATACTTGGGTAAGTGCACGAAAAATCTCTGAAAGAGCTCTGTTAATATAAAAAAAAAATTCAGACAAAGCCATAGTAGAGAAAATTGAAACATGCCTCCTAAAAGAAAACAATCAGAAGTAAAATAAAGTCAGCCTAAAATTAAAGATGAAGAACCTAAAGTAAAGAAGAGACCACTCCATCAGTCCATATTAGATATACTTCTAGGGTCTACTAAAGACAGTAATAAGAAGTTTCTCATGGACACCACACAAAGTTGTAGGGATGCCCTCATTTCCAAATCTAGATGGGACCTATTTTGGTATTTTTACAGTAAGAGAAATAAGGAGATTCCAGTGTCAAACACTTGGATGTTGGATATATCAAGGTTGATTGTCCAAAATGTGTTTGTTGATGTAGACTTTATCATACTGCTAGCCAAACACTATCACTTAGCTACCAAAACAGTAAGGTTTCCAAACAACAGAGTATTGGTAGAAGTAACCAGAAAATCCATCATTGAGTGTTTTGGCTTAAACAAGCATGCTCTGACCAAGATAAACCTAGAGAAAAGTGAGGAGTATTATGCTAGGTTAAAAAAGACTTATAGAAGTGATGAGGTACCCCTATATATGAAAAGAGGCATTGGTAATAGAACATTCCCCATCTCTACTACCACTATCGAACCATTTAATGTGACAGATTTTTAGTATTACTTTGTGAATACATATTTAGCTCTTTTCCAAGTGTTGGGGATAGATGCTCAAGATAAAATGCCAATAGGCCTAATGATGATGGCCATGAGAATTCAAAACCCTGAAACTAATATTGAATATGACTTTGCTTCATACCTTGAGAAGGCGTTAGATGATGAATTCTCCCAAGTTATAGAGGATAGAGCATCGATTACATTCAGACACTATTCCCTACTGTGTCATCTAATATTGTACCAGAATAGGGACCAATGGACTAAAATAATGGACTTGGCTACAATAGATGAGCAAGGGAATCCCACACCTGTCCAGAAATGGTGCTATATTTGGGATAGTCGGTGCAAGAATTCAAGCTTTTTTGTATTCTACGAAGACTTTGTACACAAAATCCTTCAAGTTACTGGGTATGCAATACCAATATTGTCAACCAAAATGTTGCAACTAGTGAGACCTTTGGCTTTAAGACCAGAGCAGGGTCATACACACAATTTTGGAGATTGGTTCTTCCTTCTAGAAGTTACAATAATAAGAGTTTATGGATGCCCTGTTGCTCCACACATACTGCCAAAATTTGTGCCCCTCAGATTAGAATTTCTTGAATTTATGTGGAAAATGATGTGGATGGAGAAAGATGTAATGCATAAGTAGAAGAAAGGCACTTTCTTGCCAAACCAAACCAAGTGTGAAGATTGGACTATAGGCTCAAACACACTAGAGGAGTTACAGTATTATTTGAAGACAAGATATGCATTGAAATATGGAAAAGAAAGAGCCTTTGACCCTGAAAAATCATATGAACAACATAAGGCACATTCTTCTTACCAAAGTGAGAGTGCCACACCAAGTGGATTTTGAAGAAGATGTCATAAGGAACTGCATTACTTATAATGATGTATTTAGTAGAAGGAAAAAATGGGAATATATGAAGAAGGTTGAAGAACAGGCGAAGTGGAGGTCCAAGGATTTCCTAGGATACTTTGTTGAGGAAAAAGACCCCATCAAGAAGATAGAATTGATAATTGGTAGATATGAAGACTTGTACATAAAGAAGGAAGCATATCTTGAAGAACATCATAGTGGTGCAACTGCAGAGCATACCCCAGGTGAAACCTCTGAGCCTCCCATGGAGCAGTTACCTCCCAAAAGATAGAAGACATGAAGTATTGAACAGTTTGTACCTTATGAGGATACTGAAGAGGTGGGAAATACTGAGGAAGTGGCTACAATACTGCAGACATTGAAAGGTGATATTGAAGTTGATCAACCCATCCTTGGGACCAGTGCCCATAAACATGAGGAAAGGATGGGTGATGTAGAAAAAAAAAGTACAGAGGTACATGAAGATGAAAGGGAAATGGCAGCCAGGAGATTCATAGAAGATGATGAATTCATTAAGACTCCTGAGTTTAAGGATTTCTTGTTGAAGATGACAATAAAATAATTTTAAGAGAGGATGGAATCAGCTAAAGCAGGAATTGAAGAATCGGAGAAAAATGAAATGGTAGCACAGACTTTCCGGGAATTAAGAGTTGACAACATTAACATTAGCCCCTAGAAGGCTAGAGAAATGGTCTTGAAGAGAAATATGCTCATTTTCCTTGGCTTGGAATTAAAGAAAATGTTTCTGCTTGATCAAGTACGGGCTCAAGAATATCCAATGCTAGCTGTAGAATTTGACTCCGATGAAGGTGTGAGTGGAACTGGGTATAACCCAAAGATTGAAACCCTAGCCATATGGATCAAATAGAAAAATACACATAAGCCAAAATTATTGGATGTAATTCAAGGGATGGAAGGGGCAATGATGGTAAGGAAAATACAAGATACCACCCCTTTGGAGGCAACCACAATGACCATACATTTTTCCATGTTCACTCGAGCAACTATTAAGGGATTAGAAGACAGATTGAAGGAGTATGAAAAGGAACAAAGGTTCCTAAATGATGAAGTTAATAAACTGTTCATCGAGAATGTCAAAATGAAAGAACAATTAAGAGGAGCAAGATGCTCACAAAGCAAGGAGGTGGTGTTATACAAGCCTTCTATTGCTCCAATGGATATTGTGAAGAACATTTCTGCAAAATAGGTAAAAAGTCTAGACAAGGAAGTGGATGATGTAAATAAGGCCAGCAATCAAACCCAGGATGAAGTGAAAAGATGAATTTGTGAAGTTATTGAAAAGATTCTTGAGCACATGATAAAATCAGTTATGGATAAACTGGAGAATGTGCATGATAGTTATAGAACACTTCAATAGGAAATGGATCAAATAAAGATACATATGCTTGTATTAGATCCTTTATTCAAAAGGTAGCAGCCTATTCACCAAACTTTGGCTAAGTTATGCAAAGTTCTATAAAGAAGTCCTAATGCACCCACAACATTAAAGCCAACTGCACAAATTGTGAAGATGATTATTGATGAATTTCAGTATATACAAGGGTTTGATAAAAAGATTGTAACACGAATGGATTTATTCCATACCTGCAAACAGTGGTATATACATGAAATCATGAGAGATGGTGATCAGTTGGAGGACTTGGATAAGTGGAAGAAAGAATTCAGCTAGGTTGTTCATAAGTGTGTAACTCATATATAGCTAGAGGATGATGATACCAGTCTTCATAGGCTAAATTAGATCATGGATGGGTTGATTGTTCTTGATGCGGGATACCTAAAGTTTGTTAATGATACAAAGGTATTACTAGATAGTTGATGGAAAATTCATCTTGCAAACATGCAAAAGATCCACAAATATAAGTGGCCATCAGATTTTACGGTGTATTAGTGGGAGGAAAAGTATTTGGTTTCAAAAGAATAGGACATTGAGGCGAGAGCATTTGGATGTTCATCATGGAGAGGAATACTTTTCCAGATCAATGATCACAGGTCTTCTACGTTGAATAATGGAACCATATGTCAAAATTTCTTAAGTCTTGTTATTTCCTTAATTATGCTAATTAAATAGTTAGTAAAAGAAGTAGTTAGGTCATTTCTTTTTGTAAAAGGCCTATAGCTTGTTGCTTCCTATATAAAGAGGAAACCAAGGCCTAGTTTTAAATTATCATCATCATATATCATTTCCATTTTGAAGACTTATGTTATTAATATATATATCAATTGAAGCAATATAATGGAGAACATCTTATTATCAGAGATTCTCCATGATTATTAATTATCATTACGTATTTTCTTATGTTTGTCATACTTAGCTTCTTCTTATATTTAGATGAATATGATTATTGAGTCCTCAATATTATTGCTTATGTGAATGAATATCTTTGATACAGAGTAAAAGCATTATTGTGGATGTTGGTGAAGTACACTTCTTGAATTTTTGAAAATTTGAGCTTATTTTTCCTTGTTACATATTCAACATAAAAATGGAAACTATTTAAAAATAATAAAGTTAACAAAGTTGCTTATTTAAATAACTGTAAGTTACGTGCATTAATATTTTATTAACTTTTGTGTCTTCATGAACATATGTTGATACAAAATGAATGGAAGAAGCATCCAAGTAATCCTATTTTTTTCTGCCAACAATTCATACCAATGATTGAACAATTTAAGGATATTGCAATAGGTATTAATTAAGGATATGATGATGATGATATATTCTTGTACTTGTATATTATATGAAACATTCCTTATTTTATATGAAACAGTGTATATATTCTTGTACTTGTAAATATTCTTTTACTGTTATGTCTATTAAATAAAACAGAGTTTGAATAAAAAATGTTTCACCCTTTTTTGTAAGTGAGTATGTGAATTATTGTTTAAGGAAAAATCTTACAGTGTTTACATTTTCAGTTTACTAGTTTCAAATCTTCATTTGCTATGTATATAAAATTGTATGTGCTCTTTATCTCAAATGAAATAAAATAGTAATATCATCAAAATCAGGGTTTTCAATTTCAACACCATCATTGTCCACACTTTTCATATCCTATTCACTTTTAAGTACAATCGTCAAAATTTTATTTTTATTTCTTATCCCAGTTAATCTTGATTCCTTTCAGCACAACACATTAGGTGACATGTTAAATTTCAAACATTTTTTATGCATTTTTTTGTATATATTATTTTCTCAGTGCATCATTATCTAACAACAATTTCACTTTTGAGATATAGAGTAAAAATAAATGAAAGCACATGTTTTCTTTGTCAAGGGAAATGTATGGTGAATACCCTATGTCTTTCAAATAAGTGTGCAAGCAAAATAAGACATAACTGATTGAATATGATTTTCTACTGTACAATTGTTTTTTTAATGTGCTTTTTACTTTTTGCATGTGGATTACCCTCAAAAAGAGACTACTTATCTTTTCTTAAATGAAGCCTTTACATTTCTTGTTTACAAAAGGAATTTACTACTTGACAACAGGTTCGTGAACTTTATACAAATTAAGATTGGTGTAAAAGGCCATCCCTACAAATGTTGTTTGGTCTAGAATTATAATGGAAAATAAAAAAACTTGCTAGGAGAATAAAACAAGTTTTCAATTTTCCAAGTACAACATAATATTATTGAAGCATTTCAAAGTTTAGGCCATAAGAATCATCCTTTTTTAAACATGGATTGCAAATAATTCTAAAAATTTAGAAGTCTTGGTCGTTAACATTATTGTCTACTACAATGTCATCCAGTGTATCATTGTTAATGTTCATATGTTCTTTCAAGTATTTAATATTATCATCCTCCTCATCTTGACCTGCATCATCTTCATCATCATTGAAATTTGACTATAGACCATCTATATTGTTACCAGATGTATTTGGATCATCATTTTCTATACCATCCATATTGTTGTCTTCCATATCATCATCTAACTTTGGATTGTTGTCTTCTTGTGCCTGGACATAACCATCTTCAACATCATCATGGATGTCAATTTCTTCGATGTTCTCTAATCCCTCTCTCTCATTTTGTTGGCCATCATTGTTTTGCTCAGTATCCACTAATGCATCATCAAATACATGCCTTAATCTTGGATCATAATGTATGACAAATATCCATTTTAGGTCCAAAATATCTTCATAGAAAAATACCTACACATGAACGACATACATATATTAGACATTATATAAATTGTATGAACATATATACATCAATTGAATAATGGAACATTATTTTATAGACTACCTTTTTTATACAATAATTGCTATAAAACACAATTTTGACAACATAGTTTATAAAACATCACTCCACACTCATTTATTATTCTTTGGTTTGTGCCCTTGAGCAATCCTTAGGAGACCTTGTTCACTTCCCTCTTTCCGTCTTGAGAGTCGTTTTAAGAAGGAGTAATCAATCAATAACTCATCCCCAATGGTAAGGTCATAATAGCCTCAACCATTATCAATCTATCAACCTCTCTTTCCATATCTCCATCTTTATCATTTATAACCTCAACAAATTGACAATTCGGTCTTACATTAGGGTCCCTTCCCTTACTACTATTTATAAATCCTGCAGTATTTTTGTGTGTGTATGCATGTCCATCTATATACATAAGATGACCTTTATTCATTTCCTTTCCACTTTCCAATTGGAGACAATGTG
>VDFB02085884.1:0-14274 GCA_007258455.2 Sequoia sempervirens
ATAAATCATGATCATGATCAAGTTATTATATATATATATATAAAATGTTAAAATGATATAAAAATTTACAAATTCAATCAATATAAACACATATAATGAACAACTTACCAATGGACGATAATCATGCCCCCCTTCAATGCGACCATGCTTCCTACAATGTTTCTCAGCTGTTGTGATTAAAAGTCATATCGTCTTTAAGCCCTTGCAATTATTGCAAGGACAATAACATTTCCCATCACCCTTTCTTTTCAATCTAGCCCACAATCTATCAAGTGTCTCTTCATTTTGTTCTGGACTAATATTATCTAACATGATTTTTCTTTACCAAGCTTGACTATTTAGATCTTCAAAAAATATCAAACTTACACTCCAATAATTTGTATTCATAGACAGGTAACAAAATCTAATAATTCTAATATTTTACACCAAAAATATTTGGCATGCAACCACCTATGCAAAAGAGAAGATAGTCTAAAGTTAATGACCCCAAAAAACACTTTAAAATGCTAATTCCAAAACTTATTAAATTCTGATTTTACTATGATTTCCAACCATTAAAACTCCTAAAATCATAATATTGAACTTGATCGCAAACTTCCTACAATGATGGAGGTAGCGAGCTAGTAAGAGAAAGTGACCCATTCATAAGGAGCAACAAGTCAGAATCATCATTGCTAATGTCAATACAGATTTATCCTTTTAGTTAAAAATGCAATGTGTCACTTCTTATGACGAGTTTATCCCTAGGGCCCTCAACATTGAGAGAGCCCTAATCACACAAGGAAGCACACACTAGTAGAATTTGGAAAATAAATGACTAGATGACAAACTTTTAGTTACAACAACTAAAAATGACTAAATTTTACTTATTTTTTGCAACTCAGCTATAAATGAGTAAATAAATTACTAGTTTGGTCGTTGATTAAAAATTATTTAGTCACACAAATAAAAATGACTAAATAGTTAGTCATTTATTTAGTCACAATCCATTTGAATAAATCATTTAAGAAATCAAGAATATAGCCGGCCAAAATACTCTAAAACTTTAATAAAAATAACCTAAAACTTTTGTCAAAATCTTATTTTGAGGCGTAGCCCACCAGAATGGAGTTTTCATTTTAATAAACATGCCTGAAACCCTGCGTCAAAACAGTATTTTCAATTATAGAAGCAGCCAAAATGGAGAGTGTTTCCGTAAAAGATGACAAAAGAGCGATTGAGGGAGATTATTGTGCATGAAAGGAGGCATAGGATTCATTGTTGCTTATCTCATTCACGCTCTACTCAACAAAATCTTATATTGTTCTGCATTTACTATTTGTAATCTAGGTATTTACTTGACATATATTTGCATAATCTCAAATTCCTTGAGAGGCTTTTGAAGTATGAATGTATCCTATATAGGGTTTAGAATGATTTCTTTTAATTAAAAAAATAAATAAATGATGTATTTCGTTGTAATCAGATAATGTGGAGATCTCCTAAATTTGCCCCAGCACACTATCCTCTTTGGCACTGTATTCATTACTCCAGCTACTAGGGTTTTGCATGTGACATCTTTAATATCTTCATGACTGTGGCTTTTAAATAGATCCTAGTCTTTGCTTTAATCCTTTTCATGGTAACCTTTGAGTTCCATAATCCACCTTCAATCTCTTCTAAGAATGATGTCTTAAGCTAGACTGCATAGTATGCATATAAAGCAAGTCTTTCATACCTGCCATTGCTCTAAACCACCACTCACTTCCTTGCTTAAAATGTTGCCTCCATAAGCACAATATGTTACAAATCAATGGTGATCAATCAATCGGTCCATGTCTTAATCAAGGAATTATGCAAGATAACATTGTTACAAAATTGTTTGTTTATTAATATGATTTGATTTTTCTTGCACATTTACTGCTTTGCTAACTTCCTTTAAGACTGGGTATTGCACCCTCAGCTGCAATCTCAAATAACTCACTCACTATCACTTGAAGATTCCTTTCATGAGCATCCTTCTATAAAATCAAACTATGCCCTATAGACTGCCTACTTACTATAGGGGACTCATTGTTTCATGGTATTGTAGTTCTTAAGATCCTTCAACCTTATTGACACTACTTCACAGTCTACAAGGTATTATTCACTATTCTTCCATCTTTGATGAGTCTCAAAACACTGCTCAAACATGCAATCCACTACCTCCATTATACATTAATGGCTAAGAAGAAATATTGAACCTATGATTACCAACTGTTACTTCATTTGAATGATCATTCCTGATTGCATTTCCTTGTCTAACACTACCAAAGCATTTTGAAAAACCCTTAAGGTCAGCAGGGGTAAGGAAACTCACTGTTAAAATATCCACTTTACTATGCAAGGTTTGAGCTTTATTATCTTGTCACTGCTCAGCCTCTTTTTAACTGTCACATCTCAAGTGACTGTCATTCTTCTTACCATAGATTGCATTTACAAATGTCACTAAGCTACATAGTGTGCTTGTTATTGGCTACAATGTTTAGATTGCAATATTTTGTTATTACCTACAATGTCTCAATCTTTCTGGTATTGAAACCTCACTAATCTGCTAGAGTTATTGTTTATGTTTCTACAAAGGCCTAGGGTTTGTACCCTAATCATGTTCTTACCAATGCTTTTGTTGGTATTAAAAATCAACCTTAAATCTTGGGTCAAAAAATTAGTTGTCTTGACAAAGTTGTGGTATGATCTTGGATTGTATCCTAGAGTGTGTGGGAAGCTTGTGTTTAATCATTAAGGTATGTAAACATGATCAGGGAAATGTATCCTATATATCATGGGTCTTGCTTCAATACTTTCCATAATGGTTATTAGCATATCATATTATTATAGTTTGCGGTAACCCAAGATTGCATTCAAGTATGTAACAAAATTGGTTTGTAGTTTAAGCTATACACTTTTAAGTAACATTCATAAGGTTTAGAAAATCTTGATCACTCTCTAGAATGGCCCATTAAACATGGGTTGTGCTTGAATGCACTACATAATTGATATAACACAACTACTATGCATATCAACCAGAGTTATAGGCTCTTTCTTGCAACAAGAGGTAATCACTCTTGGATCATGCTATAATTACATCCTAACCTATTAAACATGAGACAACTTGAATGCTCCCAATGATGATTGACACCTACATTATACAACCTGAATTAACTACATTATATGAATGCCTCCATTTCTATCACAACATAGCCACATTAAACTTGGGTCACACATGAATGCATCATGTATTTGTTATAGTACAACTGTGCCACATGACCAATAGAGTTATGGATCACATAATTACAGTCACAAGAATTTGTTCCTTGGTTGTGATCTTATGGTGATTCCACACAATAAAATTTGGACATGAAATTCTCAAAACCCTAAACCTCTAAAAATTAAATCTGATGATATGTTGCTTTAAAATATGATTTTCAAACCTGGAACTAAAAATCTGACTTCACAACTGAATTTTGCAAAAATACAATGACTACCCTCAACCTGGCGATATCTTCTTAAATTTTTTCTGATTTTTCCAAACAAAATTGTCCTTAGTTCTCCACAAACTGTCTCAAGTAGAGAAAAACACTGCCGCAATAAATCAGTGAACTCACTTTTCTTTATGTCAACCACAATTTGATTTTTTTCTATTTTTCATGTTTGTCAAAATATTGACAAAACTGATAGTTGACATTTCGACGAACATCGGGGATAAACTTTCATAAAATTGAAAATTACACATCAAATTTTACAAGCACCCGAAGATACATCAAATTATACATATTTCGTCGAATTTTGCAGTCAAATGAGTTAGTGAGATAACATTGCAAATTATTTGTTGTGTACGATTTGATTTTCTTGCACATTTACTGCTTTGCTAACTTCCTTTAAGACTGGGTATTGCACCCTCATCTGCAATCTCAAACAACTCACTCACTATCACTTGAAGATTCCTTTCATGAGCATCCTTCTATAAAATCAAACTATGCCCTATAGAACGGGCTTACTTACTACTGTGGACTCATTGTTTCATGGTATTGTAGATCTTAAGATCCTTCCAACCTTATCGGGACACTACTTCATACCCACAAGGTATTATTCACTATTCTCCCCATCTTTGATGAGTCTTCAAAATGATCAAGCCAAACATGCAATCCACTACCTCCATTATACACGGCTAAGAAGAAACATTGAACCTATGATTACCATCAAGCATTTGATATCATTCCCTCGATTGCATTTCCTTTGTCTAACACTACCAAAAGCATTTGAAAAACCCTTTAAGGTTAGCAAGGTAAGGAAACTCAATGTTAAAATTTCCACTTTACTATGCAAGGTTTGAGCATTATTATCTTGTCACTACTCAACCTCTTTTTGACTATCACATCTCAAGTGACTCATTCTTCTTACCGTAGATTGCATTTACAAATGTCACTAAGCTACATAGTGTGCTTGTTATTGGCTACAATGTTTAGATTGCAAGATTTTGTTATTACCTACAATGTCTCAATCTTTCTGGTATTGAAACCTCACTAATCCACTAGAGTTATTGTTTATGTTTCTACAGAGGCCTAGGGTTTGTACCCTAATCATGCTCTTACCAATGCTTTTGTTGGTATTAAAAAACAACCTTAAATCTTGGGTCAGAAAATTAGTTGTCTTGACAAAGTTGTGGTATGATCTTGGATTGTATCCTAGAGTGTGTGGGAAGCTTGTGTTTGATCATTAAGGTATGTAAACATGATCAGGGAAATGTATCCTATATATCATGGGTCTTGCTTTAATAATTTCCATAATGGTTTTTAGCATATCACATTATTATAGTTTGCGGTAGCCCAAAGATTGCATTCAAATATGTAACAAAATTGGTTTGTAGTTTAAGCTATACACTTTTAAGTAACATTCATAAGGTTTAGAAAATCTTGATCACTCTCTAGAATAGCCCATTAAACATGGGTTGTGCTTGAATGCACTACATAATTGATATAACACAACCACTATGCATATCAACCAGACTTATAGTCGCTTTCTTGCAACAAGAGGTAATCACTCTTGGATCATGCTATAATTACATCCTAACCTATTAAACTTGAGACAAATTGAATGCTCCTAATGATGATTGACACCTACATTATACAACCTGAATTAACTACATTATATGATTGCCTCCATTTCTATGACAACATAGCCACATTAAACTTGGGTCACACATGAATGCATCATGTATTTGTTATAGCACAACTGTGCCACATGACCAATAGAGTTATGGGATCACATAATTACAAATACAAGAATTTGTTCTTTGGTTGCATCTTTATGGTGATTCCACACAACAAAATCTGGACATGAAATTCTCAAAACCCTAAACCTCTAAAAATGAAATCTGATGAGATGTTGCTTTAAAATATGATTTTCAAACCTGGAACTAAAAATCTGACTTCACAAATGAATTTTGCAAAAAGACAATGACTACCCTCAACCTAGCGATATCTTCTTGAATTTTTTCTGATTTGTCTAAAGAAAATCGTCCTTAGTTCTCCACAAACTATCTCAAGTAGAGAAAAACACTCCCACAATAAATCAGTGAACTAACTTTTCTTTATGTCAACCACAATTTGATTTTTTTCTATTTTTCATGTTTGTCAAAATTTTGACGAAACTGATAGTCGACATTTCCACGAACATCGGGGATAAACTTTCATAAAATTGAAAATTACACATCAAATTTTACAAGCACCCGACGATACATCAAATTATACATATTTCATCAAATATTGTAGTCAAATGAGTTAGTGAGATAACATTGCAAATTGTTTGTTGTGTACGATTTGATTTTCTTGCACATTTACTGCTTTGCTAACTTCCTTTAAGACTGGGTATTGCACCCTCATCTGCAATCTCAAACAACTCACTCACTATCACTTGAAGATTCCTTTCATGAGCATCCTTCTATAAAATCAAACTATGCCCTATAGGATCACTTCTACTTACTACAGGACTCATTGTTTCATGGTATTGTAGATCTTAAGATCCTTCAACCTTATTGACACTACTTCACAGTCCACAAGGTATTATTCACTATTCTCCCATCTTTGGTGAGTCTCAAAACACTGCTCAAACATGCAATCCACTACTTCCATTATACAATATTAATGGCTAAGAAGAAACATTGAACCTATGATTACCACTGTTACTTCATTTGGACAGTCATTCCCTGATTGCATTTTCCTTGTCTAACACTACCAAAAGCATTTGAAAAACCCTTAAGGTCAGCAAGGGGGTAAGGAAACTCAATGTTAAAATATCCACTTTACTATGCAAGGTTTCAGCTTTATTATCTTGTCACTGCTCAGCCTCTTTTTGAATGTCACATCTCAAGTGACTGTCATTCTTCTTACCGTAGATTGCATTTACAAATGTCACTAAGCTACATAGTGTGCTTGTTATTGGCTACAATGTTTAGATTGCAAGATTTTGTTATTACCTACAATGTCTCAATCTTTCTGGTATTGAAACCTCACTAATCCGCTAGAGTTATTGTTTATGTTTCTACAAAAGAGTAGGGTTTGTACCCTAATCATGCTCTTACCAATGCTTTTGTTGGTATTAAAAAACAACCTTAAATCTTGGGTCAGAAAATTAGTTGTTTTGACAAAGTTGTGGTATGATCTTGGATTGTATCCTAGAGTGTGTGGGAAGCTTGTGTTTGATCATTAAGGTATGTAAACCTGATCAGGGAAATGTATCCTATATATCATGGGTCTTTCTTTAATAGTTTCCATAATGGTTATTAAAGATATCACATTATTATAGCTTCAGGTAACCTACATTGCATTCAAGTATGTAACAAAACTTGGTTTGTAGTTTAAGCTATACACTTTTAAGTAACATTCATAAGGTTTAGAAAATATTGATCACTCTCTAGAATAGCCCTTTAAACATGGATTGTGCTTGAATGCACTACATAATTGATATAATACAACCAATCTACATATCAACCAGCTTATAGACTTTTCGCAACAAAGAGGTAATCACTTTGACATATAATTACATCCTAACCTATTAAACTGGAGATAAATTGGACTCTCCCAAATGACATTGACACCTACATTATACAACTCAATTAACTATATATTATAATGAAGGCTCTCCATTTCTATCACAACATACCACATTAACCGGGCCACACTACTTAACGATCACGATTCATATATAAAGACAACCTGTACACATGACCAATGTAGCTTATTGACACATATACTTCACAGTTAATTTGTTCCTATTATGATCTTAGATTCCAATAATAAAATTTGGACATGAAATTCTCAAAACCCTAAACCTCTAAAATAAAACTGATGAGATGTTGCTTTAAAATATGATTTTCAAACCTAGAACTACAAATCTGACTTCGCAACTGAATTCTGCAAAAGACAATGACGACCATCAACTTGGCGATATCTTCTTGAAATTTTTTTTTATTTTTCCCATGAAAATTTTTCTTAGTTCTGCAAAAACTGTCTCAAGTAGAGAAAATTCACAAGTATAGCAAAATACTATCACAATAAATCAGCGAACTCACTTTTCTTTATGTCAACCACAATTTGATTTTTTCTATTTTTCATGTTTCTCAAAATTTTGATTTGAACCGATAGCTCCATTATTCTCACTAACATCTGTGGATAAACTTTCATAAATTGAAAATTACACATCAAATTTTATACACTGGTTTTATACATCAAATTATACATATTTCATTTAATTTTGGCAACCAAATGAGCTTAGTGATGAACATTGTGAATTTTTCATTACAGACGATTCGGATTTTTCGCATTACTTCTATCATGGTTAACTTCCTTTAAGATCGGGTATCGTGACCTCACCACTTCAAACAACTCACTCACTATCACTAAGATTCCTTCATGAGCACCTTTCAAGTAAATCAAACTATGCCCTATGGACTGCCTACTTACTACAGGGGACTCATTGTTTCATGGTATTGTAGTTCTTAAGATCCTTCAACCTTATTGACACTACTTCACAGTCCACAAGGTATTATTCACTATTCTCCCATCTTTTATGAGTCTCAAAACACTGCTCAAACATGCAATCCACTAATTTCCATTATACATTTATGGCTGCTATTAAAACATTGAACCCATGACACATCAAGCATTTCCATTTCTGGATACTTGATTTTAATTGATTTATTTTATCGGGTCAAAGTGGGGTACAAACTCACTATTAAAATAATATCCACTTTTACCACGCGCAAGCGTTTGGAGCCTTTTATTATCTCATTAATGTCAGCCTTCTTTGGATCACATCTCAAGTTGACCTGCCATTCTCTTACTGTAGATTGCATTTATTAAACGCCACTGCTCTTACATAGGCCATATTGGCTACAATGTTTAGATTAAAAGATATATTACCTACAATGTCTCAATCTTTCTGTGATCAAAACCTCACTAACTGGGCTGTAGCTTATTGTTTATGTTTCTACAGTATGACTAGGTTTGTACCCTAATCATGCTCTTACCAATGCTTCTATTGGTATTAAAAAACAACCTTAAATCTTGGGTCAAAAAATTAGCTGTCTTGACAAAGTTGTGGTATGATCTTGGATTGTATCCTAGAGTGTGTGGGAAGCTTGTGTTTGATCATTAAGGTATGTAAACCTGATCATGGAAATGTATCCTATATAGCATGGGTCTTTCTTTAATACTTTCCATAACGGTTATTAGCAGATCACATTACTATACAGAACTCCAAGATTGCATCCAAGATGTAACAAAATCAATTTGTAAATAAGCTTATACACTTTTAGTTAACATTCATAGCTTAAAAAATCTCGGACACTCTCAATAAAATTCCCATTAAACATGGGTTGTGCTTCAACGACTACATAATTGGATATAACACAACCACTATGCATATCAACCAAAGTTATAGGCTCTTTCTTGCAACAAGAGGTAATCACTCTTGGATCATGCTATAATTACATCCTAACCTATTAAACTTGAGACAACTTGAATGCTCTCAATGATGATTGACACCTACATTATACAACCTGAATTAACTACATTATATGAGTGCCTCCATTTCTATGACAACATAGCCACATTAAACTTGGGTCACACATGAATGCATCATGTATTTGTTATAGCACAACTGTGCCACATGACCAATAGAGTTATGGATCACATAATTACAGTCACAAGATTTTATTCCTTGGTTGTGATCTTATAGTGATTCCACACAACAAAATCTGGACATGAAATTCTCAAAACCCTAAACCTCTAAAAATTAAATCTGATGATATGTTGCTTTAAAATATGATTTTCAAACCCAGAACTAAAAATCTGACTTCACAACTGAATTTTGCAAAAAGATAATGACTACCCTCAACCTGGCGATATCTTCTTGAATTTTTTCTGATTTTTCTAAAGAAAATTGTCCTTAGTTCTCCACAAACTGTCTCAAGTAGAGAAAAACACTGCCGCAATAAATCAGCGAACTCACTTTTCTTTATGTCAACCACAATTTGATTTTTTTATATTTTTCATGTTTGTCAAAATTTTGACGAAACTGATAGTCGACATTTCCATGAACATCGGGGATAAACTTTCATAAAATTGAAAATTACACATCAAATTTTACAAGCACCCAACGATACATCAAATTATACATATTTCATCGAATTTTGCAGTCAAAAGAGTTAGTGAGATAACATTGTGAATTTTTTGTTGTGTACGATTTGATTTTCTTGCACATTTACTACTTTGCTAACTTTCTTTAAGGCTGGGTATTGCACCCTCAGCTGCAATCTCAAACAACTCACTCACTATCACTTGAAGATTCCTTTCACGAGCATCCTTCTATAAAATCAAACTATGCCCCATAGACTGCCTACTTACTACAGGGGACTCATTGTTTCATGGTATTGTAGATCTTAAGATCCTTTAACCTTATTGACACTACTTCACAGTCCACAAGGTATTATTCACTATTCTCCCATCTTTGATGAGTCTCAAAACACTGCTCAAACATGCAATCCACTACCTCCATTATACATTTATGGCTAAGAAGAAACATTGAACCTATGATTACCACTGTTACTTCATTTGGACAGTCATTCCCTGATTGCATTTTCCTTGTCTAACACTACTAAAAGCATTTGAAAAAACCTTAAGGTCAACAAGGGGGTAAGGAAACTCACTATTAAAATATCCACTTTACTATGCAAGGTTTGAGCTTTATTATCTTGTCACTGCTCAGCCTCTTTTTGACTGTCACATATCAAGTGACTATCATTCTTCTTACCGTAGATTGCATTTACAAATGTCACTAAGCTACATAGTGTGCTTGTTATTGGCTACAATCTTTGGATTTTAAGATTTTGTTATTACCTACAATGTCTCAATCTTTCTGGTATTGTAACCTCACTAATCCGCTAGAGTTATTGTTTATGTTTCTATAGAGGCCTAGGGTTTGTACCCTAATCATGCTCTTACCAATGCTTCTGTTGGTATTAAAAAACAACCTTAAATCTTGGGTCAGAAAATTAGCTGTCTCTACAAAGTTGTGGTATGATCTTGGATTGTATCCTAGAGGTTGTGGGAAGCTTGTGTTTGATCATTAAGGTATGTAAACCTAATCAGGGAAATGTATCCTATATAGCATGGGTCTTTCTTTAATACTTTCCATAATGGTTATTAGCAGATCACATTGTTATAGTTTGTGGTAACCCAAGATTGCATTCAAGTATGTAACAAACTTGGTTTGTATTTTAAGTTATTCACTTTTAAGTAACATTCATAAGGTTTAGAAAATCTTGATCACTCTCTAGAATAGCCCATTAAACATGGGTTGTGCTTGAATGCACTACATAATTGATATAACACAACCACTCTGTATATCAACCAAAGTTATAGGCTCTTTTATTGCAACAAGAGGTAATCACTCTTGATCATGCTATAATTCATAATGTAACTGCTAAACTTTAGACAACCTTTAATGCACTCCACGATGATTGAAACCTACATTATACAACCCTAATTAACCATACATTATATGAGTGCCTCCATTTCTATCACAACATAGTCACATTAAACTTGGGTCACACATGAATGCATCATGTATTTGTCATAGCACAACTGCGCCACATGACCAATAGAGTTATGGATCACATAATTACAGTCACAAGAATTTGTTCCTTGGTTGTGATCTTATGGTGATTCCACACATCAAAATTTGGACATGAAATTCTCAAAACCCTAAACCTCTAAAAATTAAATCTGATGAGATGTTGCTTTAAAATATGATTTTCAAACTTGGAACTATAAATCTGACTTCACAACTGAATTTTGCAAAAAGACAATGACTACCCTCAACCTGGTGATATCTTCTTGGATTTTTTCTATTTTTTCCCAAGAAAATCGTCCTTAGTTCTCCACAAACTGTCTCAAGTAGATCAAAACACTATCGCAATAAATCAGTAGACTGACTTTTCTTTATGTTGGCCACAATTTGATTTTTTTCTTATTTTTCATGTTTGTCAAAATTTCAATGAAATCGATAGTCAAATTTTTGACGAAACCCACGTTCGTCGAAATTTTGATGAATGTCAGGGATAAAATTTTAAAAAATTGAAAATTACACATCAAATTTTACAAGAACCTGACGATACATCAAATTATACATATTTCGTTGGACATTTTCATCGGATTTTGCAGTCAAATGAGTTAGTGACATTTTAGGACCCACTATGATCCTATCTTCCAATTTGTCCCAACTGATGGGAGTGCAACACTTCCACCCATATAGAGCCTTGAAAGGTTCCATACCTAAGGATGCACGATGGGAGTTGTTATAAGAAAATTCTACCAGTGGTAGGTACTCTTTCCATTTATACTATTGATCCATACAGTACATCCGAAGGAGGTCTTCTACACCTTGATTTACTCTCTTAGTTTGACCATCAGTCTAACGATGATAGGCTGAACTGAAGTTTAATTTAGTCCCAAATGTTGCATTCAAGGCCATCCAAAACCTAGATGTCATTCATGTATCTTACTCAGATATAATGGTCTCTGTCACTCCATGCAAATGGAAGATCTCCAGGACAAATTTCTGGGCTAGGATCAACGATCCATCCATAAGGTTCCCTAGAATAAAATGTGCCACCTTAGTCAACTTATCGACTACTACCAGAATGACATCATCCCTATTCTTACTTAGAGGTAACCCCTATACAAAATCCATACTAATCACTTGTCATTTATACTCAGGTATATCATGGGGATAAAGGAGCCTTAACGGATGCACATGCTCAGCCTTGACTCACTGACACTCCAAGAATCTAGCTATGTATTTTGCTACGTCCTTCCTAAGTCTCAACCAAAAGTACAAGACTTTTAGTTTTGTGATCATCTTTGTAACTCTGGGCTACCTTGAATATGGTACATTGTGGACCTCATCTAGGACCAACTTCCTAAGTTCTCCAGAGTCTTCACCTTTGGTATAGTAAGATATCACTTAATTCAAGCTCGTACCCATCAAATTGATGGTTTGTTGGATTCTCTTCTAGAACCTTTTTCACCCTCTCATAATGCTCATCACCTTGCAAGTGTTGCATCATCTATTGTTTTAGATTGAATCTAACAAAGATCACAGTTGCTAGATGCCTTCATCTACTAAGAGAATCTACCACATGATTTTCTTTTCCTTTTATGTACTCAATTCCAAAGTCATACTCACTAAAGAATTCTAGCCATCTCCTCTATCATGCATTGAGGTTAGGTTGAGTGAAAATATATCTCAATCCTAGGTGATATGTTTTGAGCTCAAATGGCTTTCCCAAAAGATAATGTCTCCATATTTGTAGGGTGTGCACTATGGCCACTAATTCCAAGTCATGGGGCACATAGTTGACTTCATGTTGTTTCAACTTCCTAGACTCATGCACCACCACTTGCCCTTCTTGCATTAACACTACTCCTACTCCGTCTCCTGAAGCATCCATGATCATTGAAAACTGACCATTGGGATCTGGAATAATTAATACCAAAGCTGCAATGAGCTTTTCTTTAAGGAGTTGGAAAGCTTTATCACATTTCTTGGTCCACTCGAACCTCTTTCCTTTCTTCTAAAGAGACGTTATTGGGGCTGCTATTTTAGAGAACCCTTGCACAAATTTTCTATAATATCTTGCAAGGCCCATAAAATTTTGCACTTCTAACACATTCTAAGGTGTTGGCCATTCCACTATTGCTTTTATCTTCTCAGGATCCATAGACAATCCTTTTGTTGAGATGATGTGGCCTAGGTAATGCACCCTGTCCTAGTAGAACGAGTACTTGGATAACTTTCCAAAAAGCTTCTTTTCCCTTAGTCACTGTAGGACTATCCTCAAGTGTCAATTGTGCCCCTCAATGGTCTTGGAATAAACCAAAATGTCATCAATGATAATTAGGATGGAATCATTCAAATAGTCTTAAAACACACTATTCATAAGGTTCATGAATGTTGCAGGTGTGTTGGTCAACCCAAAGGGTACCACAGTGAACTCATAATGCCTATATCAAGTTCAAAAAGTTTTTTTTGAAATATCCCCCTCCTTTATTCTCAAATGATAGTATCTAGACTTGAGATCTATTTTTTTGAATATTGTCACTCCCTTCACTTGATCAAATAATTCATTGATGCTTGGAAGAGGGTAGAAATTCTTGATGGTCACCTTGTTCAACATTTGATAATCTATACATAGACGTAAGGTTCCATCCTTTTTTTCACAAAGATAACTGGTGCTCCCCAAGGTGACACACTAGGTCTAATAAGACCTTTATGTAACAACTTCTGTAGCTGGGCTTTCAACTCATAGAGCTCTGTGGTGGTGATCTTGTATGGGGACCTAGACTATGACTCGACTCTAGTTGGCACTATGTCAATGGAGAAATTGAATTCTCACTTCAGAGGCATCTCAATGAGATCTTTGAGAAACACATCATAGAATTCCCTAAGGATTGGAAAATTATCAAGGTATGGTTTCTCGTTGTCAATTTCACTGACATGCACAACATATATAACACAACCCTTCTAATGTTCTCTCTTAAGTTGCATGGTTGAGATCTGTCTAAGCTCCAGGGGTTACTGTACCCCATATACCTCAACTGGTTCCCATAGTCATTTATACAGCTCACCATCTTATCCTCACAATTTACAATAGCCTTATGCTCAGTCAACTAGTTGATTCCTAAGATTACATCA
>VDFB02085885.1:0-13934 GCA_007258455.2 Sequoia sempervirens
GTAGAATTGGGAATTTTATTATGACGAAAAGGGTATCCAAAAGTGTAAAAAATCTAAAAACCGAGAAACTTGAAATTTAACTATTTTTGGGTGATGCAAGATTGCCCTTACACCACTGGATGCTCCTGCATCAAATTTAATTGATCATTTGATTTCTCCAACTCTTTCCTCAAGTAAACAATTTCAAACTCTAATTTCTCACACTCCAATTCCTTTGCCTTTAGTTGATCTCTTCGACTTCTATTCATTTTTCTTCCTCAAGTTGAGTCTTTAGATTAATGATTATCTTCTTTGGTTCTTCAAGATTATGAGATGATTTAGTTTCGCTATCCTCTTGAAGTTGTGATTTTAGCCTTGAATTTCTCTTATTGAGATTATCCATCTTATGGTAGGAAAAATGGAGTTCCTTCTCAAGATCCACTTCTTAATCATCTTCGGTATGTGCTTTTAAATATTCTTCTTTTCTTTTTTCTTCATCATCATTTGCTTCTATCGCCATGAAGAACATTTCTTCTCTATCCCAATCAAAAAGGATTCCACTACTTTCTTCGAATGAGCTACTTTCTTCTTGGATGTAGATACTCTTTTTATGCCTTCGAAAGTTCTTTTCATGTTTTCCTTGCGCTCTTTTTCTTGTTGTGATGATATTTCATTCCTTTCTTTTTTTTGTAGTCTTCTTCTTCACTACATTCACTCTCAATCTGTGGACACTTAGAAGCAAAAATGGTCTATATTGCCACAATTGAAACATTTAAACAAATATTTACCTTTGTGTTTGTTGGATCCTTTCTTTAGCTTTCTCTTGAAGTGATTTTCCTCTTCATCACTTGAACTTTCACTTGATTTGTATCCTTTGTTCTTTACCTTCTTGGATGCTTTGAAAGAAACTTCCCCTTTTGATGGCTTCTCCTCCATCCTCATTTCGTACACTATGAGGATCCCATGTAACTCATCCATCTTCAAAGTGTCTAGATCCCTCATTTCCTCAATGGAAAAAACTTTCCCATCAAATCTCATGGGGAGAGATCTTAAAACCTTTTGCACAATTATTGCATCCTCAACCTTTTCTCTAAGACCACAAATAATGTTGACAATTTCATCCACATAAAGTAGGTAGGCGATGATATATTTTTCATCCTTCATCTTCAAACTCTCAAAATGTCTCATGTGGGTTTGAAGCTTGGCCTTCTTAACCTTGTCATCTCCATATATATTTTTCAACTTATCTCACATGTCCTTAGTTGATTTGCAATGCATAACCTTCATAAACTTTGATTTAGATAATCCACACAAGATTGCATTTTTGGCTTTGGCATTGTTCTCACTTTCCCTCTTTTCGGCTTGATCCATTATTGGGGTTGTAGGAGGAGCATAACCAACTTCAACATATCGAAAAATATCATATCCTATACCATTCAAATAAGTCTTCATCCTTATACTTTGAAAGGCATAATTTGTTCCATCAAATAGTGGTACCCTATTTGAGGAAAATCCATATCCTTCGGCCATGTGTACTTCCAAGATCTACCTTCAAGAAATTAAGCTCTTTCTAAAGGAATTGACTCTTATTAGGAAAATGTGTCTCAACCTTGCAATTACATAAGGTTTATTTTTTATAAGTGCAGGGAAGCGTGCGGGAGGTGGGGGGAGGGTACCCCCCGTGAGGGGTCTTGGGGGATCACCCCCCCATCGAGGGGTCTAAGGGTCGCACGCCCTA
Source organism: Sequoia sempervirens (assembly GCA_007258455.2). Taxonomy (NCBI): domain Eukaryota; kingdom Viridiplantae; phylum Streptophyta; class Pinopsida; order Cupressales; family Cupressaceae; genus Sequoia; species Sequoia sempervirens. The sequence continues at coordinate 1,718 of VDFB02085885.1, forward strand.
GCGAAACTCAGGGGCAGCATCCCCGAAAGCCAAATTTTATGTATATTGTATTATTGTAAATGTGGACCATTATCATTAGGTCTCAAATATGATGGTCGATATTTTGTTGGCTTGACTTACCCTAAAAGACAACCCTATTTTATGTGTGCATTATATTACAGTTGTGTATTGTAATGTATACTAAGATTCTAATAGCAGTCGTGTTGCCTCTAGATCTCTAGTTGGTGATACTCCCATGAGAAGCTTGCTCTGCAAGTATATTGTAATCTTTTATGATTTCTGAATAATATATTGGGCAGCTTTTCGAGTGTGGGGTTTTTCTCCCAAAAGGGTTTTCCCCACGTAAATTACTATGTTGTGCTATGCATGATATTTATGTTTATTTTTGTTTTTTGTAACCATTGAAAAGATCTATAAAGTTTGCATTATCCTCCTCTCAAGATTAGTGTAGGAAGTTGTTCTGCTACCTTAGCTTACTTACAGCTCTGAGACCAATTGATGAAACACACATTTAAATTGAGGAGGGGTGAATCAGTATAACAATAATCTTTTACTTTTCACAACTTAATCAACCATAGCAATAATACTTTAAAACTTAATCATTCACAACAATAACACACATGCAACATCTAGCAATTAAGAAAACGCGAAGAACACACGATTTATGTGGAAACCCTTACAGGAGAAAACCATGGGAAAATATTTCTTATATATATATAGATCTTCTTTGTAAGATCCAACCTACTTTTCTTACAAACTTCTTTTGTAGGCACCAACACACTAGAGACACCAATTCCTATTTATAAAATTTGTAGGCACCAACCCAATGGAGACTCCAATCCCCACAATTGAGCATCAACTCATCAAGAGACAAAAATCTCTTTTATAGAGAGGCACCAACCTCTAACACAACAAAGCTTGCATCTTCTTGATATTGCTTTTTTAAAGCATGAGAATCTACTTCATAAAATTTGCTATAAATTTGCTCTTAAGTCTATTGCAAATCTGCTCTTAGGCCTGCTATAAATTTGCTCTTAGGTCTGCTCCAAGTTTTCTATAAATCACCTTCAAAATTCTTTTATAAATCTCCTTAAATTTCTACTATAAATCTACCATAAATCTCCTTGAAATTCTGTTATAAATTTGTAATAAATCTCCTTGAATTTATGTTATAAATCTGCAATAAATCTCCTTGAAGGTCTATTATAACTCTACCATAAATCTCCTTGCAAGTTTGTTATAAATTTTCTCTTCTTCTAATTTTTTCTCTTCAAAGGAATGATTTTGCATTGAAGAACTTGCTTTCTAACCTCCCAAATAACTTGTATTTATATCCAAATCATGCACTTTACCAAAAATAGGTTAGCCAAGATTTGGCATAAAATTTGTTTTAAATATTTAAATTCATCTTTCAAAGTAGGTCGGCCATCTTTGATAAATATTAATTTAATGTGAGGTCATTCATCCATGGGAGATAACACTTCCTTAAAGGGCCGACCCCTTTAATTAATATTCTATTTTAATTTCTACCTTTTAAATCTAGCATTGCCATAAGTAGATGGAGGTCAGCCATAAATAAATTAAATCAAAACTCTTATTATTCCTTGTCTTCAATAAAAACAAAATCATCACGAAAGTCTTCCTTTGACATCAATGATAATAATTCTAACAATCTTGTCCATACACCTTTGACATCAATGACAATATTTCCAACACACTCATCCCCTCGCATGAATTGGGTTGAACATGAAGAACCCATAGGCCACTAGTCACTCTATTAAAACCCCATGCACCAATCTAGCTATGAGAAACTAATCCAATCACTCCACCAATGCTTTATCTAGATGCGCTAATAGATAAGCAATGCTTCAACAAATATGTGTTCCAATGCCAAATCAATAATTGTTATGTTACAATAGTTACAATACAATCCATCATGTCCACTCACAGTCATATCCTAGATTCATGCCATCTAGATCGAGTTAGTCATTACTAGAATCATGTTCCATAGCTCCACTTGACCAGTGACTTTAGTTGATGTATCAAACCCACCCTTCTCTCTTGATCCCACATTAGTCTATTCCACTTTTTGTCCTAAGTGGGATATTGAAATTAGCTTTTTTAACCAATTTTCACTTTTTATCACCCATAAGAACTAAATCGTTAAAAAATTCAAGATGATGTGAACTAGTGTTTTTTTTATATTTCATATGTAGATTTTATATATATTTAAAAAATAAAATAAAAAATGATTTGTGAAACTTTTTATGCAAGTTTTAATAACGTATTTCTTATTCTTAACAACATTTTAACAAAGTGACATTTATTCCATATCGTATCTTTTTTATAAAAATAAATAAAATTATAAATTCTTAAACATAGATTGGTGACATCAATACCTAGTGCACAAATTTTTTTATAATTTTTTGTTGTATATTTTTGAAGTAAAATTAATTATAATTTAGACATAGGTTATTCCATAACGCATAATTTTTTTTCTATTTATACAAATTAACTTAATTTTTTGTTCAAACAAGAACATCAATAACTAGCGCGCAAATGTTTTTTAGAAAATATATATATTCGTTTATGTGGAATAGAGACCTTAATGTTTGGTGAAAAACCTACATTCACTAAAAAACAAAAAATAAATATAATAATAAAATTAAGTATATTACAAATTATAATTTTTGAAAAGGTTATACTAAGAGCAAAATCGTCCAACAGGTAAAGCAAAATCATTTGTTCTCAACATTTTGATAGGTGTGGAGGAGACTCCATCGAGGGTGTGATTTAAGACTAGGGGGTTCTATCCAAGGGGGTTTGATCTAAAGGGGTATGATATAACCCCCTTCAATTAAACCCCTTTAAATGGAACCTCTCAATGCTTAAGTCATTATTTTTTCTAAAGAAAATGTGATTTCAGACAAAAAACGATATGTTTCATAAGTGGTACACACTATTGTGGCAACAAATAAAAAATATAAGCCCTATGATTGTTTGGAGATACCTAACTTGAAAAATCACCATCTAGAGATATAATCTACATCTGTCAAACTATGCCAATTGTATATGCCAAATTTTATTAGTTGGCAAGTAATTTAAAGAAGTGACTAAAGGCCACTAATAGAAAGATACATTTAACTACTCCAATTAGAGTCAAGCTATGAGCTACAAATAAACTTTATTGCCCAACTCCAATAGAGGGATCAATTATATGAAGCTTTTGCGAATGTAATTAAGTTTTCTAGGGAAGATCAATTTAGAGTATGTCTCCATATGGTCATTGATGTGTATGCAAGAAATAATGTGGGTAAACTTTTGCAATCCGATGTCCTTGTAGATGGGTACTACATGGCTATGAAGTGGACTTGAAATCTATGTTATCAAAAACACAATGTTTAATGTTTCTCATTATGATGAATGAAATGTCATTTTCATTTTAAATCATTGTTTCTAAGGAAGTAATCCCATAAAGTTTCTATAAGAGATATTTTTGTGAAGTGAAGGGTCCCATGAGAAGAAAAAAATATGCTACAAGGTAAATTAAAATATTGTGCAAGAAAATAGGAGCCCTTACTTTTTAGATTGTAGGTTTCACGGGGATGTCTTTGGAGTGGGATTAAAAGTTTACCCTACCTACTTTCTCAAGTTTTGTTGTTAGATGTCATTTATCTATAAAAAAATTAATGTCTACCAATAGTTCATTAGATTAAGCTAATATAATTTACATTTAATTATAGATTTAACACTCCTTGATGCTTGAAAATAATCACGAGACCACCAAATTTCTCAAATGTTGAGTCTAAAGTTTTAAGCTTGTTGGTTATTACAAAATCCATAAGATCAATTGCTTATGAAAGCTCCTAAAAATTCTCAACAACACCAAGAAATTTTAGGAGCCCTGTCTCTATAGGGCCATAAACTAAGGCAATTATGACATTATTCCAAACTACAATAGAAAAACAACAAAATCTCATTTTTCCTAAAATTGTTTGATCTTTTTCATGCATTTTTCCCCAAAAACTAAATGGTCTTTATAAGAAAATCCAATTGAAAAAGGAAAAAAGCATAATAAAAGGAAATATAATAGATTTTATTTTATTTTTGTACTTTCTAATAGTTCATATATATATATATATATATATATATATATATATATATATATATATATATATATATATATATATATATATACACTTACTTTTGTGTAGCCTTTTTAATTCTTATTTTCCCTTTCTTTGTTGTTACATTTCACATTTATCATTTCTAATTAGATAGCTTAGAATTGGATATGATTGCCTATGTGACAATTTTGAGTCTAAGTTTGCATTAATGAGCTTATGAAGCTCAATTTTAATGAGATTAAAACCAATTTCTCCCAAGTAGTTAGAGATGATGAGAAATTGATGAATGTGTGTACAATTTGGTAAATGGGCATTTCCATGTCAAATGGATTTATCAAAAATGTGATAGTTTCTTGCTTGGAGCAATGTATAGATCAAATAATAACCCAATTTGGCTAAAAACAAATTATTTATTGTTTATAAAAAATGTGATAGTTTCTTGCTTAGAGCAATGTATAGATCAACTAATAACTCAATTTGGCTAAAAATAAATTGTTTATTGTTTATCAATTTACTTTCAAGAATGGTATTACTATTTGATGTTGTTCTTCCTAGATTTTACAATTTATTGTGATCATCAATAAGGATGATCATTTTGGGGGGGAAATAATATAGGATTGTTTTGAGGGTAGATGAAAAAAAAGTATGATAGTATAGAGTGGGTACAATATTTATGGAGTAAATAAAGATAGACTTTTGTTGATTGTAAAAGATCATAGAATATATTGAATGTTTTGAGGAAAAATAAATTAATATAATTGGGCTTTCCAAAATAATGAAATGAGCACAATAAGATCTAAAAATCATTTTAAAGGAGATAGCCTAATTAAATATTAGAAAAATAGAATTCATATTATTTTAAAATTTTGAAAAGATACTAGAAAATAATTATTGATATGAGCTGAACTTTTTTAGAAGTGAAAAATACAAACATATAAGTGGATATTTGAACAACTATTGAAAATTATATTTGAGTTTATCCTTCACTAGTGTTATTTTGCTAGGGCAAGGACTAATAAGGAGAGCGAGCAATGTTGAATAAAATGTCATTAGCAAAGAAGATTTTACCAAAAGAATTATCACTCATTTGTACATTTAACAATTCTAACATTGGGTCGGGAGATAAACTTGTCAACATTTATTTCCTCTTAGGCTATGATGCATGAAACAATAAAAGGACTTGTGGCTATCGAGAAGTGCCAACAACCCTTAATGCCATAGTAACAAATGGTGTCATACTCATCATTTCCATTGTATAGTATGTGTATATCTACCCTCTATTTTAATGTCAAATATCACATATTTGGTTTTTGGGAAGTGTCAACAACCCTTAATGTCATAGTAACAGGGGGTTTATCAAGCTCATCAATTGAATAATATATGTATCTCTATGTTTCAATGTGAAAATATCACAACACTTTTGCCAAGGATGTGAAGGTGATTTGCATTAACTTAATGTCCTCTTAAAATTCAAGGGCTCAAAATGGCATTTTCATAGCCAATTTCTCCCTATATTCCTAGATTAAATTTATTTGATCTTGATGGCAAATTGTTTTAAAGGAGTCTTATTATTCAAGGGGGCCTTAGCAAATGCTTCCAACAACTTGGTAGAGCAACAAAAATGGAATGTACTCCCAATTGAACTAGCTTTCATACAACCCCATCATCTATAATTTTAGTTTGCATTTTAATATTTGAATTATGAACCTCTTCATCATCAATTATGCCATATTAACTCATTGAACACTATAAGAATGAAATTTATGGTTATATAAACTTAAAGGCAAATGCTAAAGCTTGAGACACAAAAAAAAATCCACTTATTTTTCTTACTTCAAATCATATGAAATGTAGAAGCAAAAATACAAAATGGTTGCAATCATTTTTCCTTCAACCTTGGGGTGTTTCATTTGATTGGTCAACTCAATGCTCAAATTAAAATATTATTAAATATTCAATCAATTGGTTCTTCAAAGAAATGTCTCAATTTTCTTATTTCAAGTCACAAATAATTACAAAAGTAGAAGATACACAAAAGATATAATCTTTATTTGAGTAACAACAATAAAGTCTAAATAAAATATAGAAGATGGAAGTGCTCTCATCTTCTATTGATGGGGTTTTTAAAAAATTCCTACCTATTGCAATGGTCTCATCCACAATGACAAGTTTATGGGTGGCTCTCCTTGTGATTGTGGTTTTAAACATTGTTGTGAAGATGTCATATTATGAAGATGGTGTGTTGTGATTGAATGGCTCTTTAACATGGGCTCGTGGATGCCCTGCTTCTAACCTAGGTTATGGTGATTCTAGGGCCCCTAACCTGGCTACTAGTCGCATTAGGGTTTCCAATGGTTGTGCCCCTCCTCTAGTGCTTTTTATTAGATCAATTAAGGCTTTTGTTGTTGATGACCAAATGTCTTATGCTAATGTTGTTGGTGTTGAAGGTACTACAACCCTTTTACGAAGAAAACAAGACCCGTTCCTTGTGCCAAATCCTCCCCTATTGTGATTTTTCGCCAAAAGTGGTGGAATATGAGCACTTTTATTAGTGTAAGGGTTTGGCTTGTAGATTCTCTAACCTTCTCTACCTAACCTGCACAAATGGGTTTTGGATTCTTGAGGGGATGTTGTCAAGGGCAAGATTGAGCTCTTCCCCCATGCAAAGGGTTTCTTCATTACTTCTTTTGCTTCTTCAAAGGACAAAGATTTGATGCTTCCATAAGTTGTGATCTTGGGGAGAACACTCTTTATAAAGTCTTGGTCAACTTCCTTTAACCCTCTTACAAAGCCTCTAAATGTGTGTCTGGTGTGGGTTAGACTTCTAAATCTTCCTCTCCAATTTTGGGAGGTTTCATGTTACGAGGCTATAAGAAATTCTATTGGATGCTTCTTGAAGGTTGATAATTCCACTTCCTACATGGGGCAATACTTTTGCTTGCATACTAGTGGACATTGACATTTCCAAGCCTCTTCACGAGGATGTGGTTTTGATGGTGAAGGATAGGCCTTGGACTCGACTGCTTGACTATGAGGGTCTCCACTTCAAATGCATATGATGTTGTCATTGATTACCTAGCTACAAATTATCCTTTATGCAAGGGCACTACTACTTGGTGGAAGAATGCCAGCAAAGATCACTTGACGATTCATGCCCCTAATTCCCTAATGGATGGCACCCCTCAAAAAGATAATTTGTCTCAAGAGGGTGACTCTTTAGCTTCTAATGCAACCCTAACATGCCCCCCCTCCTTTGGGTCCCATTGGAGAACCTCTTGCTTCAACCTTTCAACCTACTCCTTTGGCTTTGAATCAACTTAAGATTACTCAAATTGTGAAGGGTCATTATTTGTCTTCACTTGTCAATCTAATACTCCTTCACATCTTTATGGGCTCTCTATGTGGGAATCCCTCCAGCTTCCCCATGTTCTGAGGACTTGGAGGATAACATTTCTCAAACTATTATGAGGAAGAAAGGTCTTCCTAGATGTTTATCCCAAATTCATGTTACAATGATGGGCGAGAGGCCAATAAGAGAAAGATCTAGAATTGTCTAAGTGGGTGCTTGGGGGTCCTAGATTTATCTCTTGTAATTGTTTTTGACAACTTGGCTACAGTTGTACCTCACTCCTTTGTGTCTTGTTGAGTGGTTTGGTTTGTCTCATACTTATGGTACATGATTCATCTACCTCTTTGGCTTTGTTGAACAAGGGTTCAAGCCCTTTCAATACCACTTATAGTGTCAAAAACAACAATAAAGTTTTAAAACTAAAAATTATAACATTTATAAATTAGAAATATAAAATTTAACTAATTAAAAATAAAAGACAAATTTACTTATTAGGAGTGGAGTGTAATGGGATGAAAATGTTACAAAAGCTATTAAAGAGCCAACATACAGAAATAATAAAATATAAAACAAATAAAATGTAAACCCACATAGAAAAGTAATAACTCTAAAATTCTTGTATTTATGTGCATGATTATTTTCATTTAACTTGAATAAAATAATTGTAATGATATAATTGTGTACTTTAATAAATAAAATAGCAAACAACTATGCACTTTAACAAATAAAATAATGAATAGATTTATGCTTAAATAAAGTCAATAATACTCTTAAAATAATTATATAATTAAATATAAAAAAAATGGCAGAGCATGGAGCGAGGCATGCGAGGCAGAGGAGCGAACTGCAGAGGATTAAAACACATAGATCAAGAGGTGATGGCCAGTGGGACAGGTAGGAGGAGCGAGGAGCTCAGAGTCGGCAATGGTGGGGCGATGAAATGGAATGCGTGGAACCAATGGAGACCTTTAGGGAGAAGGTTAATAATGAGTGGAGTGTGTATGGTAAACCTGGATCATGGGATCAGAACGGTGTTTACAGACCACAGTGGGTGCTGGAGAACAGGCAATGGGTAGATAAATGCAATCCTCTATATAATGGAAGACAGCAGGAGGATTGGACCAGGCAAAACCAATGGGCAAGGGACATTCCCAACCCTGGATGGATGATGCATGACAATGTTCAAATGAAGGAATATGGTAGACAGTTGCCTCCATGGATTAAACCTTATCGATTTGATCCTCCCAGTAAAAATTGGGAAGCGGGGCGTGAGAGGAACGGCTCCTAAAGCGGAAAATTTCGAACCGGAAGTTTTGGATGGTTCGAGGAAGGTACAAAGTCCGCACAATGTACAGGTAGTGCGTAGGAGGTGGAGTTGAGCGAGGGTAGGCAGGCAAAAGATCTGAATCATGATAGTGGCAAAGGAGCGACAGTGGAGGAAAAGGGCGCTTCAAAGAACGGTGACACAGCGACTAGTTTGTCCCCGACTGAACCTAAACTTACAGTTTCTTTGAAGATTGATTCAGTTAAGGAAACTAGGGTTTTACTTAAGGATATAGGTCTATTTATGAAGTGGGGTGGGGGTTATCCAAAGAAACAAAATGATATCAAAAACTGGTGCACGGAAAAATTGGGAAATAAGATTGTGGTCAAGGCCCTGCAATACAACTTTTATTTGGTTACATTTCCTACACAAGAGGATAAAAATAAGATTAGAAACTCAGGGCCTTATTTCATGGAAGGATCGCAAATGCATTTTTTTGATTGGAGCCCTAATTTTGACTCTGGGAAGCTTGAAATTGAGGAAAGTTTCACTTGGATACGATTATACAATCTCCCCTCGGTATATTGGGCAGAAAATATGCTTAAGGTAATTGGAAGACATTGGGGAAGTTTAAATACTTAGACAAAGTCCAGGATGATAGTGTGTGTGGTACATATTTTAGACTATGTGTCGCAGTCCCACAGGGGTTGGCGCTCCCAACAGAAATAGAACTAGAATCGGAGGGAGGATTGTGGAGGCAGGAAGTTGTAAGGGAGGATAAGCTGATAATATGCCCCAGATGCAAATCGGCGGATCATGGTAGGGAGAATTGCTCATTGTGGGTTGTAGCCAATGGAATTAATATGTATGAAGTCGTGGGGGATTCGCGCACAGCCAAAAATGACGACGTCCCAATGGGTCTTCCATTAACTGATATGGAAAAAGAATTGGCAGATTCTATATGGCCCCCGGGAATAGTAAGCAGGGAAGATGAGGAGAATCAGGGAAGATGAGGAGAATGTTTGTCTCTATCAGAATATGCCTTCTAAAGAGACACTGGAAGGGTTCCAAATTGGTCAATGTGCCCCATTAGACGAGGCAACCACTTCTTGGAACATAGGGCAAAAACTGGATGGTTTCCTACAGGTAACAGATATTCAAGGGTTGAGCATTACAGCAGATGGGGATGGGGAGAAACAATTGGACTCAGTAGCTGAGGAGTTTGGAGGGAACCCAGTTCTAGATGGGATGGAAGAAGAAGAGACCAAGGAAAATCAAGAGTGGGGGAGTCAGGATTCCGATTCAGATATGGATGAGAACTATGAGGATTCTAAGGTTGGCATAGTGGATGAAAGAGGAATAGAACAAATACAGTCAAACCAAAAAAACCCCAGAATGAGGTCTGTTAAACAAAAAGGTTGCAAATCCAACAAAGAAAAAACTAGCTTTGGTGGGACATGCCAGAGGACAAACTAAACTGAGCCAAACAATTTTATGAAATGGGAAGGAGCTACCCCTTCTCGAGGAGCCATGAGGGTCATAAGCTGGAACGCTAGGGGCTTAAATGCTCCTAGCAAGTGGCGTCTTTTTAGGCATCAAATAGACACTAGCAAACCAGATATAGTTTTTGTACAGGAAACAAAGTGGAGTAGGGAGGAACAGGAAAATAAGATGAGTTTTTGGAGGGGTTGGGAAGGTGTATTTGTGGAAGCAGGAGCCTCTGGAGGATTAGGCGTAATTTGGAATCCTAACAAGGCAGGGTGCACTCTCATTTCAGCTAATCGGAATTGGTTGTTGTTATCGGTGAGATATTTACATTGTAAATATGAGGTGAAAATGATTAATGTTTATGGGCCAGTTTCCACCGCTGCAAAAAGAGACACTTGGGGGATGTTAACAGCCACTTTAAAATAGTTAAAGGATGAGCGGGTCTTGATAGGTGGGGATTTCAATGCCACGCTGAATAACACGGAAAAGCGAGGATTAAGAAACTTAACCAGGGTACAGAAGGACTTCCAGGATTTTGTGGATGGTAATGCGTTAAGGGAAGTTCAGGCAAAAAACGGTGTTTTCATATGGACCAATAGAAGGCCAGGCCACTTTGGAATTGCTGAAAAGTTGGACAGACTTTTGTTATTTGGGGATTGGAACCAAACAACAAACCTGATAGAAACCTCAATACTAGCCTTCAATGGATCAGATCACTTCCCGATCCAACTGACATTTACACAAGATGATTTCAAAGGAGGCTCTCCTTTTCGATTTGAAAAAATGTGGATTCGGGATCCTAGTTTGCATGAGTTGATATCATAATGGTGGGAAGAATGTAGGGTGGGAAAGCAATCCCATTTGTTTACTTTCCATAATAAGTTGTCCTACGTCAAAACCAAACTATGGTTATGGAATAAGGAGCATTTTAAGAATATCTTTAAAGAAAGTGATAAGATAGAGATGGAGCTTAGGAAACTCAATGAAAGGATAATAGAGAAAGGTATGGGGATGGAAGAATATATGAAAGAGAAAGAACTGAAAGCTGAGCAAGTAGAAATTATGGCCAGATTGGAATGTCATTGGAGACAGAAATCAAGGGAATTGTGGTTACGTGAAGGCGATAGAAATACAAAATATTTTCATAATACAACTTTAGTCAACAGAAGCAGAAATAGAATTGATGAACTTGAGAGGGAGGATGGTTTAGTCATTCGGAATGGGAATGAGATCAGTCGGAAGCAGTAAGGTACTTAGAAACTCTTTTTACCCAAGACGACCAACAACAAAGGGCAGAGAGGAATGCTTTTCTGAGTAGGATCCCAAGTATTATATCAGAGGTTGATAATAGGGAACTGCTTAAGCCAACTAGTTTAGAAGAGGTAAAGAAAGCTACGTTTCAGCTGGGACTAGACAAGGCACCAAGGCCAGATGGTTTTCCGCCCCTGTTTTTTCAAAAAAATTGGGAGATAATTAAGGATGACTTGCTCAAGGTTGTGGAGGAGTCGAGAAGAAAGACTACAATATTGGGGGCAATCAACCACGCCTTCATTGCACTCATTCCCAAGAAAAAGGAAGCCAAAAATATACAGACCAATTTCTTTATGTAACACCCTCTATAAAATTATTATGAAAACAATAGCAAACAGGCTGAAATTGGTGATTGATAAGGTAATATCTGAGGAGCGGAGCGGCTTTATCCCGAGTAGGTCCATTGTGGAAGGCATAATAGTTGCACATGAGACCATTCATACAGCCAAAAGAATTAGAATACCAAGTATGATATTAAAATTGGATATCCTAAAAGCAGACGATCGTGTGGATAGATAATTTATGGCTGAGATGTTGATTAGGTTTGGTTTTAATAGGAATTTGGTGGATTGGATTATGTGTTGCATTGGCTCTCCAAAATTTTATGTTTTGGTCAATGGGGTGGCCCAGGGCTTCTTCAATTCCTCTCGTGGAATCAGACAGGGGGATCCATTATCC
>VDFB02085886.1:0-21558 GCA_007258455.2 Sequoia sempervirens
TTATTGTAGAGCTAGTTGTTGTTGCACCAAAAGATCAACTTGTTAATTCCTGATACAACCATTGGATTTATACAAGATCCAAGATCCACATGAGGTAGTTAAACCATGTCACAAAGCCCAAGTGCCACACTAGCCCATGCCTAGGAGACCAAGGGTGACACCTTGCAGCAATATCTTCATCCTCTGAAATCTTTAGGGTTTCAAACTTGGTCTTCAAATTTTGCATCTTTTCTTTATGGAGCTTATCATCTCCTTCATAGGTACTCTCCAAATTTTTCTAGATCTCTTCAGCAAATTTGAAGCTTATTATCTTCACAAGTTCTGAATCAACAAGACCACTCAAAAGAGCATTCCTTACTTCTCCATTATTCTCATAAGCCTTGATCTCATCATCAATTTTCACACCATTAGTAGGAATGTTATATCCATATTCAATTGACTTCCAAACTTTAAACCCTAGGGAGACAAGAAAACCTTCCATCCTAGTCTTCCATAATGCATAATTTGATCCATCAAACAAAGAAGCCTCTTTCCTAGATGCGCCATTTGGATCTACCTCAAGAATTCAAGCTCTTCCAAGGAACCTTGACCTAATATGAATTGTTAGATGCACATCAAAAATGAGAGGGGGGTGTATCATTTATACATTAAAACATCAAAGCCCGCATTAACATTTATATCCTTATTATCCCTTTAAGCTCTTAATCATATTTAGCATGAATGTGAACAAAATGAAATAGTAACACATCAAACACTATGCATAGTAGAACACTATATTTACATGGAAAACCCAATAAGGGAAAAACCATAGTGAGGATTAGCTCACAATATAAATGAATAGCAACATCGAATACAATAGGCTCATTGTTAGATGTCTCACTTCCCAAAAATAAAGAAGGGATCACAACCATTGGCTCACTATTGAATTAGAAAGAAGTAGAAAATTGTTACAAAGAGAGCTCTATCTCAGATCAATCAGAATATCCACCACAAAAACTCTACACCATTCACAAACTTTAACTCACTACCTCTAGTAACTTCACGTACACTAAAAATGTAGACACCTATTGCTCACTATTTCTAGTAGTCTTAGTCATCAAAGCTTGCACAAAACTTGATCATGCATTTCACACCACAACATAACACAATCAACACACTAATCCTCCAATAATCTACCTTGCATTTATACCATCCAAAAATTGAAAAACATCTTCAAGTTGGCAACAATGAAACATATGCACCTCAAACATGTAAACACTGAATAGGTCAGCACCAAACACTTCCACAATGGAAAGAAATGAAGGTGGACCTCACTAAGGGTTAACTAGTATCCAAATATACATTGACACACAAAACCATGCTTCCACAAGTGATGAAGTAAATCCATAATTAGTGCTAACATGCCAGGTTAGCCAAACCTATATTAATGCCTTTAAACATTTAAGCACATGCTTCATTAGGTCAAAATACTATGCACCACAACTCATAAATCCAACCTTTTGGAGCACTTGAACATGAACCACTCCAAGGGAAGATAGATACATACAATATTAGAACATTACAAAATCTGCAAGACAAGAAACCTCAATGTGGAGAAATGTGGAGCAATTCCATTTCTCCTAGACAACCTGCTTCATAGTCCACACACTAATGAAAACAACATCCTTTGTTATATGATCCAAAAACTGAAACTCTAAAATATAGCACATCTGAACACCTTTGGTCAACATATCCAAACCGCACAAGCATGACTTCAATACTGAAGAAATGAGAAGCATAATATAGAACACCTGTTTATCACATTGTTTTCTCTTTTATTCAAAATTTCTCAAAAGCACTTGGAAAATAAGCACTATAAACACTTCCTCAACACAACCAAAAAATATGCAACACCTTCTCAGCATCTCAACCATACTAGAGTTTGACATCCACAAGGAATTACTCATCACAACTACACTAGAGATTGACATCAATGATAATATTAATGACAACATGGTGGAACTAGCTTCCGACAATCTCCCCTAGATTGACATCAATGAAAAAAATCCAACAAAAAACACATAGAACACTAAGGAAAATAGTAGAAACAACCTAGAATTAGATCATTTATGGATTTTTGCATCTTTTGACACTTAGGGGCCCCATTTAGGATGTCTCATATTAGTTATAAACATTGGGTCAAACATGACAAAGAAACACAAAATAGAATAGAATAAAGAAAAAAAGACACTAGATATTTGATTCCTAACACATTTGATACTAAAAATACTTTATAGTAGTGTTAAAAATAAATGGAGGGAGTAGAGGCAAGTGAGAAAGAGAGAAATTCAAGGGACACTCTCTAAATGTTACTTTGAGTGCATCTATACTGTATAAATAATGAATCATTCTCATAGCTTCTCTATCATGGACAATTAGGGTATGTGTAGGATCATCATGAAAAAAACAGGCCCTTAAGTGGCAAAAAAAAAAAATAGAGTTAGACAACTTGACGAAGAAATTTGAATAAGTTATCTATATTATTTCAAAAATATGTAAGAGGAATTTGTAGCAAATTTAATGTAGTTTCTAAACTACTAGGTTTGTTTAATAAAGGAAAAAAAATCTATTTGGTGAAAATTTGAAATTTCAATGTGAGTACCTAAATTTTAGGGGAAAAATAAGTAAGGTGTTTGTCACCACCCTAAACCACAATAAAATGATAATATTTTTTATAATATTTAAGATATAAGTAAAGGACTCATGTCCGGATGTGATGCATTTTTTTTTGTAATTTTTTTCCAATTAAATAATTAATTATGAATTTTTATTACAACTTTTAAAAATATAAAAACTTGTATGTCTAACCACCTTAACTTGGTCAAAACTTCATGAAATTCAATTTTTCTTTTTTAATCCTCGATTATGCAAAACATAGAATGTGACACATGTTTTAGATTCAAAAAATATGATACCATTTGAAATCTATAGATGTTTTCAATCACCTATCAATCAAGACTTTTAGTTGTAAATAAAATAAAAATGAATAATAATTATTTATTAAATTCAAAGTATAGCATAATTTATATTGGTGGAAATATGAGAATCTCCTCACGAAAACCCTTTTTGTTTCATCAATTTTTTGTTAAAAAAAAAGTTGTCAGCCATATACCCTACACATACCCATCATATTGCCACTTTTTGGCCCATCATGATCCTGCACATACCCATTACAAGAATAAATACATGCAAGAGATTAGGGAGTGGATAATGGAGTAGAGGTAACATTTACATGGATAATGTAGTGACATGGGTAAAGGTCATTACTAGTGCATGTTAGGAATGCAAAGGAGTCTAATCAAAGTTGGAACAATGAAAAATAAGTATTTATTCAAGCATGAGTTAGAACACATGAAACATTTGATGTTTAAGAATACTCTACCTATAATTTAACCTCTTTAGTTCTAGCAAATATGGATTGAGGGGCATGGGGGTATCCACTCTACCAAATTCATTTATCTTATTTCTTGTTGCATCCTCATCCCTACCAACACAACTTGGTGGATTCTTTGTGAGCCATTGAACTTCACCAATAAATTAATATACTTTAAAATGATTAATGTGCAAATAAAATTTGAACCAAATTAAAAAAATTGGTAAAATAATAACCAATAATTTATGAAGTTGAACTACTATTTGCAAACTTCAAAAAGCCACTATTTTGATAGGTTTTTTGTAAGTTAGATTTTTAATTTTGATGGGTTTCTTATTTTTATTTGAGAAACATGTTAGCGATTTTTTTCTATGAAATTAATAAAATAAGTTGAAATTAACATTTTTATTTAGGAATTGTAAGTTAAGCAATAGGTTATTTTGAAAGACAAAAAAATAAATTGTCCATTAATGTTATATATGTTATTTTGTATTTTAATTATATGTGGTATTAGATGATTAAATCTTGAAAATATAACTTTATTTTATAAAATCCCTAATTGACATTGGGGTGAACCCTTAGAAAGGCAAAACATTTTTTATAAAATTTTAAATGCATGTTTCTATCTTGGTGGAAACAATTTTCTAGATGAAGACACTAATAATATAATATAGCATAATAATATAGCTTTATAATCTAATATTTTAGCTTTGAAATGTTTATTTGATCTTGATCTTAGTAGAAAGTGGGTTGATTATACTTCTCAGGTTTGACATCTATTGTTTTTTATATTTTTGTTTACTTTTTCCTTACAATACAATCAAAATCTTTGTCACATACAAGACTTCTCATTACTATAATATATCTAAATATTTAAAACAAAAGAATTTTAAAAAAAGAATATTTAAATGTTTGGGTAGTTCTTTTTCAATTCTTGCTAGTATATTATAATTAAGATGCTATATATCTACTACTTATCTCCCAACAATTCACCCAGTCAACTTATTTGTTACTCTCACACTCATATGTATTACCATTCACATAATATCCACTATGATCCAACCTTTTTATATATCAATATTAATTTATAATTGGACCTATTGACCATAGTCTTCTAAACTTGTCCAAACCAAATTACTTTTTAAAAATCGAAGCATGATTGACTTCTTACCTTTATCCTTCCCACCTAGGACCGATTAAACATAAATTTGCATGATAATTTATTCAAGGACTTTAAAGCATTCATGCAAATCATCCATGATTTGAGAGCTAAATTTGAATATCATTTACATTTACACACTATTATTTTAGTACAAGGAATCTAGTTCTACACAATCATTCTAATGGAATTTACATGATTCACAAATCTTATATATTTTATCATTGTTTAATTTCCAAGGACTGATCTATGTAAAAGCTCTTTGTGATGCAATGATAGTTCTAAAAAATATTACAATTCACATTTTTAAAATAACAAATAATCAAATCTACAATGACACTATATTGAGGAATCACTTGTCCATTAATAACCAATAGTTCTTGTATGTATTTACTAATGCAATATCGTCTAGAATATTCAACATCATTGATCAACTACTACTTGAGTTACACTTCAATGATAATCTAGTGTTCCTTTCCAACTTCAATATTGATGAGTGAGTATTATGTAAATTTAAACACATTACAAATAATCTTCAACAACAACGGTATACATTTCTTATTCAACAAAACAAAAAAAATCTATTATTACAATACTTCAAAGACAACACTACATAAAACTTGTTATATGACATTTATTTATAATACTTAAATATTTCATATGAATAAATCAATTTATAATTGCATAAAATTTAATTAATTCTTAGTTGACACATTGTTTCTAATTTATATATTAAATATTTAAAAAATTATAATGTAGATTGAGGAAAGACATTTGCAGTATAACACCAATCTAATTATTAGTGTACCTTTTTATTCCATTTTTGAAACTATAAATCCATGTGATTGCTTAAGGAAACTAGAGTAACATGGGTAGAATTAGATTTCATAAAATATTTGTATTCAGAATAGGCTCCTTGGTATACTGAATTTATATTGGACCATGTTTTTAGTCTAGGTTTTGCATATTTTTTCTTCATTAAGGTTATTTAAAGCATTATTTCCATATCCAAGCTAAAGGAGTTGCTAGTCAAGGTGGAAAAGGGCCAAACATTTGGTATCCATTCTCTCACAATCTAGTTTAAACATAACATTATGTTAATCTTTGTCTAACAATAGTTCATATGTGATGCAATATTTTGATTTAAACTATGATTAAAAAATATGGTCAAGTAAAATGGTAGATGGAAGCATTGGTGATATCATTATGGATAAGAGAGGTAGATCATGTATTGATAGTCCATGAACAACCCCATTGAGGATGATCCCTTCTAATAGGAGGAGGAGAAGCTTGAGATTGAGCCTCCTAATGGCCATGAATAGAACAACTATGCCCTTGAGGAGGAGATTGGCCTGAAGAGGTGGTAGGAGTCAAAGGTACTCTAGCAATAATATAGGGGCATTAACTTAGTGATCCAATAACACCTATAAGTAAGACACCTCTAGTGAAATTTTATTTATAGCTTTAGCATTAATAAAAAACCCTTGATCATTAGAATAACCTAAGAAAATAGTAAATTTTTTAATCTTTCCATGTACTAAATAGAATAGATACCCTAAAAGAATTTCATGTCTAATTGAATTTGAAAGGGATGTGAGGACAATCCCCTAATAAAAATTGATGTAAGCAAGGGAGGACCTGCAACAACAATCAACACAAAATCAACCTACAACAACAACTCATGGTGCAAATCACAACTATCAGATTTCTTCACTTTTTATCAATTTAGCCTAATTCTTTGTAGCACTGGGAATCAACAAAATTAGGTAAAAATTCTCAATCTTCTTTCATTCCTTGACCTAGACCATTTCAAGAACCCTTTTCTATACTCAAAAACATATCCACAAATCTCAATTGGTTACTTTGTAACAATTTCACTAAAACTAGTTTTTCATGCCTTTTAGGTCTCAAATTAGCCTTTTTTTTCTAAAGAGACTTGTCTCTAAATACCTCCAAAGCCTTTGAAACCTTGGGTAATCAACCAATAGGTATTCAAACCACAGGATCCATAATTTTTTGTGAGAAATTTGTTCACCAAAACACTTAATCCCAAAACCCTCTTCTTAAGGCATAAAACTAGGGTTTTAGAGGAAAACACACCTCTAAACCTCCCACAATTTTGAAACCACCTCAACAAGCTCCAAAAACCTCTACATAAACTCAATTCATTGAGAAATCACATTGCCCCAACATAAATTTCACTTTTGCTTCTTGAAACCTCACTAATTCATGGAAAAACCTCACTTTTCACCATTAGGGCTTCATGCCCAATACACTACATGGCTTCCCCTACACCAAAGAAACATGTAAACATATATTCCTTAATGATGCAGACCCATTCCACCAATCACAATAGTCACAGGGGGTGGAATGGGTGTGTTTCACATTTTAATACCCTTCAAAACCCCAAAAAATAGAATTAATAGAGCAGTCTGGGAAAATATGAGATTAAATGCTTCAAATTCAATGTTTTCCCCTCAAACCAAGTTCAAAACCAAGTTAACACATTCCTTTGAGTATTTACACAAGTTTCAAGCCATAACACCCCTGGACAGGATCATATAAGACTGTGGAATTAGAGAAAAAACAAAATTTTTGCTAAAAATAGGGTTATATCAATAGTTTCTTCTTCTATATCTTAAAAAAAAAACATACATCAATGCTTCTCACCTTATTTATTCCTTTTCCCTTAAAAATAATTTCCCAAATAGCTACAGCTGTCTTTTCAAATCTTGTGATTGTTAGACTGCCTAAACTTTCCTTTTACCACTCACCATTTACAACTTTTCAGCCTTTTTGCTTATTTTGAGAATCAAAAGT
Source organism: Sequoia sempervirens (assembly GCA_007258455.2). Classification (NCBI taxonomy): domain Eukaryota; kingdom Viridiplantae; phylum Streptophyta; class Pinopsida; order Cupressales; family Cupressaceae; genus Sequoia; species Sequoia sempervirens. The sequence goes on from VDFB02085886.1 coordinate 7,392, forward strand.
CCTAAAAATATAGGAACCATCTAACAAGACTTATTACAATTTAAAATGGTCTCTAGGACCTTATTTAAACAAAACACTTTAAAATCTAAAGCCTACTCAATATCAACCTAGATTGACAACTTGTGTTCTAAGGTGCTCCTACACCAAAACTATATGTTAAGAAAAGGCTCGAGATTGAATAGTTTGAAGAAGCAATAAGAGATGTTTGAGAAATATTGATGTCCGTAAAAAGGACATCAAGGATAAAAAATACCTAAATGAGATAACCTAGAACCAATGAGGATGCCTTGAAAAAGTTTAGATACCAAACAAAGTGATCGAGTTTAGGCTCCAGTATTGCTAACTACTAGGATTTTCTCCTTTAATCTTGTTATAATGAGAAATATTTATTTATAAATGGACATCTAATCAAGCCTTTTTTTAAGGAATCATCTTCTCTTTTAGATTGTGTGTGTAGCCTCCCTAAGTTGTAGTTAAGGGGAATACTAATATGAAATTAATACTCACACATTATCTTAATTTAGTTAGGAATTCTTAATTGGGAATTTATTTTCCTATTATTAGTTTGTAATTTTTATCACATGTATCATATGATTTCTTTTCCACTATGTCTATTCTTGATAAATGTGAATACATATCTTATTATAATTTTTTATTTCTAATCAATGAATGAATGCACCTATTTATTTTTTTGCATATATTCCTCTATTTTTGAGTTGTGTGTTGCTCTCTCTTGTACAAGAATTACCTCAGAAGATTATATCCATCCTATAGAGATACCTATTAGCTCTAAAAATATTGTGGTTACAAAGCATCACCATAGTATGATAGATTCCACCTTAAATACTTAAGGGTCTATACATAATTCCAAAGTTAAAAACTAAGCTTAACATGAGCCTCATTGTATAGTATGCCATGTGGTAGAATAAATAACATTGAATTATAATAACCTAGCTCAATAAATTTTAAGGTATATTTAACAATAGGAGCACTACTACCGAAATAAGTGACCATTTAAACCATTTTATTTTTAATTTATAAGGTATATAAAATTGATATTATTCAGTAATAGAATCCAAAATACGTAATGGATGGGTTATGCTGTCACACAAAGGCCAATGATAGGTCCTTAGTTTTGGTTACCATAATTATCATGTACACATTACACTCTAGTTACCCATACTTTTAATTTGTTCAAACTACATCAACCATTATAGTATTCAACATCCATGAAAATGGTTTTTTATCAACATTAAAATAGTGTAAACCTAATATATAATTTTCACCAATATAATTGGCCATATAAGGCCACGTAAATCTATTTTTATTACTAGTAAATGAAGATGAAGCTAAATAGAAAGCCACAAAGTTAAAATATGTGTCAAGACCAAATAAATATATTCCTATGTAGACTAGGGTTATATGATTTTGACAAGATAATATTTATAAAATGCTTGTGATAAATCCAAACACTTCTAGTTTGAATTTAAAAGACCTTAGATAAGTGACGAGCTTCTAATGTTGATCCAATAGATGAGCTACAATGTCCTCAAGGATCTCTAAAATATTTTGATATTCAATGACTAATATTACTACACATTATTTTTTAGCTTGAGCATCAAAATAATAATATGGCAATTATCATTAGTGTATGTCACAGAAGGAAAAGAGGGTTTCACCCATATGTCAAAAAGTTCAAGTTTCAAAGTAGATTGTAACTTGTAGGCCCATTTGGTGCCGATTATATATTTTTTATTATCAAGAAAAAGAATAAAAACTTGTGGGTACAAATAAATTCACTTTTCCTTAAAATAATATTGAGTGCATTTAGAGTAGCAATATCAACATTGAGTAAGGCCAATATAAAAAAACACTAGATTTATGTGTTTGAATGCAAAGTTCTTGTATGATCATTCATTCATTAGTTCATAGATAGAATACAAGAGTAAATACTATCCACCCATGCTTTTGTAATTAATTTATGATCTCACCTTTTGACCAATTTTTTTATTTATTTATCATTATTTTTGTCATGTAGCATATAATGTGCAAGTTGCTTTCCATGAGGGATGTGACATATACAATCTAATGACTAAATTTTAGTTTGTTTTATCATTTATAATAAATACTTGAAGACAATAAAAAAATTAACAACCAACTTTTATAATAAATTTTGATGTTTACTTGCTTTTACACTAAACTATAAACTTCTTTTTATTTCTTTATATTCAATAATGAATACAAAATACCTATTTACAAATTTATATAAAATTTAAATAAATTCTTTTATTATATTTAAATTGTCTATTTTTCTTAAAATTTTATTGTTTCTTTATACATTGCAAAATAAGTAACAATTATCTATATCTTATAAACCTTGTTAGTAATAATTGTAATCATATATATTTTTTAAATTCAATTTTAAATAATAAAAGTAATATTACAATGCGCTGCAAGGAAGGAAATTATAAACGCTATTTAAACCTCTCAAATATCTAATCGCGATGACAAGGAAAGTACAATGTGGAAACCCAAATGGAAAGATGAAATTAGTCAAAGCGATAAAATTCCATTTGACTCATAGGAAAGAAATACTTTCGAAAACCACCGGCAATATCTGTGAATGCTTCTTCCGCATCGAGGGTGTCCGGGAAGTCCAACTCAAAATCTCCGTCAACAGACAGGCAAGCTCTGGCGATAACAGTATGGTAGCTTGAGATGCCATTAACTAGTTCGTAAATACAATATCCCAACAACTTATTTGATTTGTCGTCAGCAGCGATCCATGCGCGAGTGCCACAAGGTAAGTGTAGTAAACTTTGGCGGGTGCCTTCCATATTTTGCCCCATACACACGTACTCTATGTCAACATTCTCTTTCATCAGCTCTACAATTCTCTTCTTCACCGTCTCTAAAGCTGCCCTATTTGACGGAGAAGACAGATCACAAATGCTCAATACAAAACCCACTTCTTGTCCTTCGCCAGGGGACCACTCACCAAAATATACGTCTCCATCATTATGGAGGAATCTGCTCTCTCTATGAAATAATGCACGATACATGGCATATTTGAAAATTGATGTCTCCTCTGCATAGTTTTCCTCTGCATAGACTATCAGAGGGTATCTTGCCTTTACTTCTCTAGTGCACCTCTTTATCAACTTGTAGCTTTCCCTGATATTCAAGAACATCAGGCTCTTCATCTCAACAAGCTTGTCAATTGCCTTGCCATCTAATCGAGAGCAACGTGATGCATTCACTGCGCATAAAGAGGACAGCTGCCCGAAATCATCAGAAACCATCTCCAGATTAGAGCAAAAACAGATGTCCAGATATGTGAGAGACTTGAGTTGACCGAATCCATCGGGAAGTCTTGACAGTCTCGAACACCAAGATATCTTCAACTTCTTCAGACGACTCAACTGACTGAATGACTGCGGAAGGCTTTCTAAACTTCGAGAAGAATTTAAATCTAGCTCTTCCAAACGACTAAGCAGGCCGAAGCTGTTTGGAAGGCAATTTAATCCACTTCCACATAAATTCAGCACTTTCAATGCAGAGAGATTGCCGAAGCTTTCTGGCAACCTCTTCAGCTCGGAAGAATATAAGTCTAGAAAGCGCAGAGATTGAAGCTGGCCAAAACCATCAGGAAGAGAACCTACATTTAGAAAGCTTTCATTGCTTTCTCCATCCAACTTGTATCCTCTGCTTATATGCAAAACTCTTAAAGATCTCTTCATCAATTCCACATGCTTTGGTTGAAGTTGAAATTCGACATAATCACCATCATCACGACGAAAAGGAAACCAAATTCCTTTCAATTTTTCAAGCCTCTGGAAAAGTTTAACAGGGTAAGAATTATACGGCCTTTACAACCCGGCTTAAGTATCACAAACTAATGACTTAGTCAAAGTCTTTCATTTTTCCCTTTTTTTTAATTTCTGACTTCCATGTACATGCATAAACAGGTGTTATTATGTGATGGACAAAAAAACTATATATTTAAAGGTAAAATTTTATTTTTATAATTTTTTAATATATTATTTTTATTTTATGTTTATTTTTTATTATAAATTTATTAAATAATGTTTTCATTTTAAAATTGAATATTAAATAAATTTAAAATTTAATATTATTAAATAATGTTTTTCATTTTAAAATTGAATATTAAATAAATTTAAAATTTTAAATTGTTATAATATTATTTAAAAATATAAATTATATTAATTTAATATATTTAATATTTTTTTAAAAAAAAGTGGATTAATTAATTTTGAAATGAATATATTTAATTTTTAATTTTTAATTTTATCTTAATTTGAATTCTAGTCGTAATCCTAATTTTAATTTAGAATTAAGTTAAAATTGGGTTGGGGTTAGTTAATATATTATTTTTTATTTTATGTTTATTTTTATTTTGTAACATTTTTTATTATAATTTTATATTTATTTAAAAATATAAAATATAAATTTATTAAATAATTTTTTCATTTTTAAAATTGAATATTAAATAATTTTAAATTTAAATTGTTATAAAACTATTTTTAAAAATAAATTATATTAATTTAATATATTTAATATTTTTTAAAAGCAATGTGTTAACCGAGAGAGGGAAAAAAAGAAGGGAGAAAAACCAACAAATAGAAATGTGAGGAGGAGGCTCTAAATAGCAAACAAAAGTCAATAAAATCTTATATGATGAGGTCCAAGGGGGGTAATCCCTCCCTTGGGGGGAGATGAGGGTCCTCACATGGAACGTAATGCCCCTAACAAAAGAAGGTTGGTAAAACAGTAGCTTGATTGCCAAACAATAGATATTGTCCTGTTTCAAGAGACACACTTACAAGTGAAGAAACTTCTCTTTTTTTTTTTAATATTGTAAAGGTGGGAAGGATTGTTCGAGAATGCAATTGGACCATCAGGAGGATTGGGAATAATGTGGAAACCCACAAGATTGAAAGTGACATACATATCTTTGAATTCAAGGTGGATGAAAGTAAAGGTAGAATTGTTGTCCTCTTCATATATATATATATACTCATCAATGTTTATGGACCAATAAAAAAAAAAGAGAAAAAATTAGTTTGGGATACATTAAGCAAAGAGATTGAAAATGCTTGCGGGAAAGTGATAGTAGGGGGGGACTTCAATGCAATTGCAAACATAAATGAAAAGTCAGGGGGTGTAAGAAGGATTTCACAAGCACAGAGGGATTTCACAAAATTTATAGAAGTGAACTGTTTAATTGATATCAGCACAAGCAATGGTGTATATACATGGAACAACATAAGGCAAGGTTTTAAAAATATAGTAGAATGCCTAGATAGGTACTTGGTCTCAAAAAATTGGTTAAATGAACCACTTTTTCCAAAAGCAACAATATGGTCATCATTGATTTGGGACCATTTCCCAGTTGAATTAGATATTATAGAAGAGTCAACCCCAGTGAAAGGCCAATTTTGATTTGAAAGAATGTGGCTATGGTTTGATAATCTAGTTGAATTAATGAAGTATTGGTGGGAGGAGCTTGTACAGGAAAAAGGCACGAGGATGTTCTTATTTCATAAAAAATTGCAATGAATGAAGAGCCATCTTAAGGAATGGAATAAAGTATATTTTAAGGATATTTTCGAAGAAAAAGATTGCATATAAAAGAAACTTGAAGTCCTAGGTCAGACAGTAATCAAGGGATGTTTGGTTGGAGGAAGGGGACCTTAATACAAAACTTTTTCATAATTCCATAAAAGTAAAAAGGTGTTAGAACATATAATTAATCAAATTGAGTAGGATGGGGTAACTTACATGGACAAACCCACAAATTGCAAAGTTGAAGGTGAAACGTTTTGAGTCTCTTTTCGGAGGAGAGGGTGATGCGGATGTTTGGAAATGTAGCATGTTAGATGATATTGATCCTTTGATAAAAAATGAAGAAAATGAAAATTTGTGTTCACTAATAGGTTAGGAAGAAGTTAAAAAAAGCCACCTTTCAATTGGCTCCTAACAAAGTGCCAGGGCCCAATGGCTTTACTACCATTTTCTATCAAACTTGTTGGTGTTTCACGAGGAGGAACTCATGAAGGCTGTGGAGGAATCAAGGTGGAAAGGGAAAGTATTGAAAGACCTAAACAACACAAACATCATGCTCATACCCAAGAAGGATTTATTCTACAAATTTGAAGAATACAGACTAATTTCTTTATGCAATGTGGTACATAAAATAATAACTAAAGTAATGGTGAATTGACTTAAAGAGATATTACCAAAGATCATAACAAATTAGCAAAGCGGCTTTGTCCTAGGAAGACATATCATAGAGGGGATTATCGTTGCACATGCAATTGCTCATTCTTTAAAGAAAAATAATCAGGCTAGAATGCTTATCAAAATTGATTTGAGCAAGGAATACGACAATGTAAGATGGATCTTCTTGTTGAAAATAATGGAGAAATTTAGCTTTGGTGAAAGATGGTTAAAATGGGTCTATGGATGCATATCTACACCCAAATTTTTAGTGGCCATAAATGGTGCTCCTCATGGCTTCTTCCAATCGGCAAAGGGCTTGAGACAAGGTGACTCGATATCACCATTCTTGTTCGTGATAATGGCAGATACATTTAGCCGACATATAAATAATCTTCAACAATGTGATTTGTGGAGAGGTATCTCAATGTATTCAAGGCTAAATTAGGTCAATCAATAAATGTGGCAAAATAAAATATATTCTTCTTCAATACTCCAAAGTGGTTCTAGCAGAAGGCCATCAAACTGTTAGGCTTTCAATCGGAAAGCTTTCCAACCAAATATCTTGGAATACCATTATTCCATGTAGTGATTAAGAATGAAATATGGTAGGAAATAGTGGAAAAATGTAGAACATGGACTATGTGTTGGAGGGGTAAGTGGTTGACTTTCGTGGGAAGACTTGTTATTCTAAAAGCAGTACTGGCAGTAATCCCTATCTACATGCTTTCTTGTATTGAGATCCCCCAAAAAATGAGAAAGTTGATTGTGGGTATACAAAGGAAATTTGTATGGGACAAATCCAATGTGAAAAAGCACATTCCTCATTTAGCCTGGGAAACGATAAAGAAATCAAAATTTAGTGGTGGTGTTGGGGTAAAGGATATAAGATTGCAAAATACATCATTAGGAGCTAGTTGGTGTGGGAAGTGTACACCAATCAAGAGGCACCCTAGTGTAATCTGATTAGAGCAAAGTATTTGGATATTCCAGAGAGGGAGTGGATTCTAACAATTGCAAATCCTGGGAAAGGATCTACAATTTGGAATTTTATTTAATGGGTTTTGCCCCATGGACAAGTTGTCAGACATTGGGGGGCTGTGGAATTGACATGTCTATTGTATGGCAATAGAGTGTGTGATTATATTGAAGATTTAGGGGAGGTAAGGTGGAAAAAGTTTGATTTCCTAGAAGCATAGTCGAGACAACTAATAATTAATGAATTTTCAAAGAGGCGTTGGTTCCTTTTGGGTGACAGTGACACAATTGTTTGGTGTGCTACAAGTTCTAGAAGATACTTGAAAAATTTGGGCTATGAGGTCTTAAAGAAGGAAACTTGCTCAGGTCGGTGGCCAAATAAACTATGTTGGGGAAAGTTGGTTCTTCCAAAGGTAGGTGCCTTTACCTGGATTTCCATTCATGAGAGAACATTGACCGGTGATTGTTTGAAATGAATTGGGGTGGTGGGTCCTCATAGGTGTGTCATGTGCCTCAGCACTGAGGAAACTGTTGACCACCTATTGGTGCAGTGTGAAGTAGCACAAACTTGTTGGGTGTATGTGCTCAATAAACTTGAATGGTATGGTTCATTACAAAGCAAACTATGTGAATTTTTTGGTGCCTGGCCTAATCTATACAATGGCTCAGCTTTGGTGGGGCTTTGGATAGAGGTGTCAACTATGGTGGTGTGGTAGATTTGGAGAGAAAAAAATGCATGAATTTTTAAAGAGAAGTTTCTGACAACTCAAAGTTTGTTAATCAAAATTGAACTAGGTATATGTGAGCATTTGAACACTCAAACAAGGAATGGTTGACAAGGGAGAAAACCCGAGACATAGAAATAATGCACACAACTAGAAAAAATTATTATTATTCAATAATGAAAATATTACATGCAGAGGAACCCAAATCCTCGAACTTTGTTATACATGCAAGCTACAGAAAATTACAAAAATTTCAAAAAACTACCCAAGTTCCCATTTCGCAACATGTGAACTCTTTTTCCCAAAAAGCTACCAAAAATCAGAAATCTCACCCATAAATAGAGCTCCTTTCCAATTTAGAGCCAAAACAACATTCAAATTTGAGTTTTGGCGATTTGGCACCCAAATTACAATTTGAAATTCACATTCAAAAATTAGTACATTTCTAAAAAATGCACCAACTTTTGGAAGCCATAACTTTTAATCCGACCTTCAGATTTTCAATGATAATACCTTTTTAGAAAGCTCTCGAAAAGATGATGTGGTGCAAAGTAGGGCCTATGGCCAATACTTTGTGCTTTTCGCAAATTTTCATGCTCATCTAGAGCCTCTAAGGGCCTCAAATTTGGCTTTGAATATTTTAATAACTAAAGGTAATCTAGAAATGCAAAACATCTAAGAAAACCAAATGTAAAATTAAAATATTTCTTTTTGGGATGTAGGATTTCCATCACACCACCGATGCTCCCCGTGATCAATGGTTCTTTCAAATTCTTGTCATGGTGGGATCATAAGATGATAAAGAATTGGTTTGAACATAATCCACCAAAAATATCCCTGCAAAAGAAAAACGTTGATAGGGGGCTGGTTAAATGGAAGCTCCCTCCCAAAGGTAGGGTAAAATTGAATGTTGATGGGGCTTCGCGAGGGAACCCAGGGCTTTTCAGAGCTGGGGTAGTGCTAAGGAATGACATCAGGAGGATGATTTGGGAAGTTTCAAGGAAACTGCCTGAATGCACAAACAATGAAGCAGAATGGAGTGCCCTATATGAAGGCCTAAGCCTGTGTGTAAAGTGAGGTGTGGACAACCTTGACATTGAAAGTGATTCAGAAGTGGTGGTGAAAGCGATAATAACAAAGAAATTCCAAAGTTGGAAAATGAACCAATGGCTCATTCAAATTTGGGCATTGCTAGATCAAATTGGTGATTTCAGAATAATGCACACCTATAGGGAGGCCAATAGAGTGGTTGACTTCCTGTCTAATCGTGGAATTGACCAAACCAAATTAATTCAGGTTTCAGAAAATCCAGAATCCTAGTTAGGGCTATCCTTGCGGCTAGTGGGTGATTTGGAAGTTGAGAAGGAATGCGAAAATAAGGGGTGGTCTTCTCGCTAATGTGGGCCACTCGCTCGCTGTAGTTTTTTTGACAGAGCAATTTAAGTTTTGGCTTGGTTTTTCTTTGGCAATCCCTTCTAGTAGTGTTGATGGTGGCTCTCCAAAGAAAGCCACATCTTTTTTTGTGGAGCATCAAAGCTTCACAAAGCCCATGGATTGGGTAGGCCTTTGATGGTTGTGAGAGGTTCGTGGTCAAGCTTGAGGTGAAGGGAAGGGTGTTGTTGAGAAACTTTGGCTAGGCAGTTCTCCTTGGGAACCCCAAATTGTTTGGCTTGATTGGTGTTTGAGGCTTGCAGTAAGTAATAGTAATGAGTGCAGTCAAGCAGGCTATTGGGTATCACAAGGTGCATCTTCTCGACTTCTCTATGCTTGGGTGGTTTGTAACAAACATTATTCATACAATAAGGAGCAAGAGTATTACCCAAAACATGATTGTTGTGGATCAAGCAAGGTGAGAGTCAAATTTGATGTTGTGGATTGCTTTAGATCAAGAACAAAGATGTAATGTCTACTGTAAAGATCAGTCTGATCATACTCTCTCATTGGATGAGGAGGAGACCCTTTGTTGTATTTTGCATTTGAATTAATGGATGAGTGCTATCCTCACTGGTAGCAGTTTTTCAAAAACAAACAAAATTGAATTATAATTGTAATCTTAATTTTAACTTAGGATTAAGTTAGAATTGGATTAGGGTTAGTTAAAGTCCTAATTTAAAATTAAGATTAAGTTAGAAATGAGTTGGGGTTAGTTAAAATTATGATTACAATTAAAATGCAAATTAAGATAAAATATATATTTTTAAATGATAAGGATTTAAATAACTTAGGATTTTAACTTACAATATTAAATAAATATTTTTTGAAATTGAAATATTTAAATGAGTTAAAAACATTTATTTAATGTTATAAGTTAAAATTCTAAGTTATTTAAATTCTTAGAATTTTTAAATTTTTATTTTAGCTTAATTCTAATTCTAATTGTAATTCTAATTTTAACTTAGGATTTTAACTGATCCCAACCCAATTCTAACTTAATCCTAAGTTAAAATTAGGATTACAATTATAATTCAAATTAAGATAAAAAAAAACTTAAAAATTAAAAATTAAATATTTTAATTTCAAAATTAATTAACCTATTAAATATATTAAATTAATATAAATTATTTTTAAAAATAGTATTATAGCAATTTAAAAATTTAAAATTTATTTAATATTCAATTTTAAAATGAAAACATTATTTAATAAATTTATATTTTATACTTTATATAAATATAAAATTATAATAAAAAATAAACATAAAATAAAAATATTAGAAAATAAAAATAATATATTAAAAATTATAAAGGGAAAATATTTTCTCCATTACATAATAACGCCTACTTATGCATGTACTGAAGTGTCAAAAATTAAAAAGAAAAATGAAAAAGACTTTTAACCAAGCCATTAGTGTGGTACTTAGTCGGGCCAAGTTGGACTCCCACAATGAAAAAGAGAATTCACTACTTTTTTAACAATTTTCTTATGTATTATGCGAAATAATGTGTTCTTTCACACTTTAATTAAGCTTGTGCATTACGGGATTACAACTTAATAACTTAAATGAAAACCAAACATAAAAACTAGAGCATTTGGGTAAACTCAAATTATGGGCAAAGCGTAGCTGAGTATCTTGCAGTTGCAGGGCACGTTGGAGGGATTGGTAATCAGTTATTCTGTCCCCTTCAGACAACTTTCTTCCTCGTGCTTGAATGATATCGTGTACAATTACCGTCTCTTGCCAGTCTTCTTCAGATATCCTTACCAGGGCTGCGTCTTGTATGGCTCTAAGCGCCACATCTCCAACAATGCTACTCACAGTTTGCTTATCCCAGTTATTAAAAAATGCTGCTATATCTAGAAATGCATCTTTGTACAGATTTTCTTCCAAAGTGTTGTAGACCGCATCCACAAAATTTTCACTCAAATCTCCCTCTCCTTTCTCTACTGTATCCTTCAAAAATTCAAGAGTGCTTTCACAAGCGCTGACATTGTTGCCAAGTTTACGCAACATTGAGGCTACCATCTGCAACACAAGAGGCACGCCGCCGCATATTTTCACAAGACCATTAATATTTAAGCTTTTGTCAAAAGAATTGTCAGCACTACCTAATGCCTTCAAACACAAAAGCTTTACTGATTCTGCGTCTGAAAGATAGTCTACATTATATTCATAGCGCTTGAGGCCATCCTCTTCGATCTTGTCAGTCTCATTTAGCTTTCTTGTGGTTATGAGTACCCTGCTTCCATTTGATAGGCAAGATAGGTCGTTGGGAAGAAGCTTGGCCAGATCGCTTCCCCTCAAAGCATTGTCGATAAACAAAAAGACCGGCTGGGAGGTTCTTTCTCTAAGCAAGTTTAATAGACGTTCTTTACCCTCATCACAATTCCTTAGCTGAATCTTTTGAGAAAACAGGTCATTTAAAACCTGCTCTTGCAGCTGCTTGAGATCGGAATCTAAACAATCTTGTTGAATATTGATTCTGCAGTGCTTGTAAGCTTTGAGATCGAGAGAGCTGAAGACAGCGGTTGCCAAGGTTGTCTTCCCTATGCCTCCAATCCCATACAACACCACAGCTCTCGTAGTTGATTGATCCTCCAGGTGAAGTAGCTCCATTACTTTAGCTTGTGGCTCATTGATGCCAACTTCAAAAAACTCAACATAAATTTGCTTAGTTTATATTGTGCTTTACCAAATACAATATTTCCATATTTTTCAATTCACTTTAAAACCTTAAAAGGATTGTGAAAATTTATAACATTCTCAAATTTATTTAAAATAAAATAAAATATTATGTTTTAAAAATCATTGAAGTGTTTTGTGATAAATAATTGTTGAGTTTTATTGAGAATTTTTTTAATTTTTAATAATTAAACTTTTTGATGTTTAAGAATATATGTTTTGTTTAAAGAATAACAATTTCAACATATATTTAAAAAAATACTATGAATACCTACATTTGGATATTCTCCTTCTGTGGGAGGGAGAGTGATAGGCGTCTGATTCAATAGTTGTATTACAACATCTAATGTAATATCTGAATATCTGTGGGTCAATTGGGATTGAAGATTCTTTAACTCCTCTACATCCATTGATGCAGTGAAAAATCTGTATCCACTACAATTTTATCAGTTTTTGTATATGACTATTTTATTTATTCTATTAAGTAGATGAAGAAGATGTTTACCTAGAGAGATTGTTAGATTGCATTCGTGAAATACAAAAGAAAGATCCGTAAACAATGAAAGAAACCATGTCTCTCAACTTTTCTTGGTTTAAATGGTTGTCTAGTTGCTTAATTTGTTTGGCCAAGCCACACATGTACTACAAAAATTTAACCCATTCATCCCTATTAGTGGAGATTTTGTCCATTTGGTCCAACACATAGACCACAACCCCAAGTCCCACCATGACCCAATTGATTTGAGCTATTCCTTTCAATATATCAATAACCACCTTCTGATTTTCACCACATAAAAACTATCAACATGAAATATCAGATTTTAATGTTTAAACCACAAAATTCAAAGCTTCTATAGATGGTAAGCACAACAATAATAAACAAGAGAGTCAAAATCATCAATATTAAAACATGATTAAGGTAATTTAATACCTTACAAACATGTTTGTGAGCAGTCTTTAGTAAATTTTCTAGTAAAGCGTGGCCATACTCAATGGAAGAAACCACTACATTTGAAGTAGTACTAATCTCTACTCCAGACATGCTCTCTTCTGACTGCAATAACATGATTAAGAAGAGGTGAACACCCCACACTTTTATGATAGCATGAATAGATTATTACTTCTTAAATATAAAATAATATAATTTTCTTAAAACAATTAAAAATATATAATTTATAGTAACAACAAACAATATATAATATAATATATTATTATCGATAATTATCTTTTAATGCTAGCATACAGTTAATATAATGTTTATTTTATCTACAAACAAACATAACATTTACATTGGACAAAAGAATTATACTCAAAACAAGGAATAGATGTGAAAACAAAAGAGGATTAAAAATAATAATTATAAATACCTTGTCAGTAAGAATAGTGTTCAAGCACATCTCAATGAAAGAGATTACTTTGTCAAGATGGCTCACGTCTTCCACCCGAGGAAGCATAATGGTATTCTCCTCATAATTTGAGCAGTAGGAAAAAGTGTTACCCATTCTGTTATATCAATGAACAATGCAACACTAGACTCGACAAGTTTATGAATACACTCAAAATTACCGCACAGAGTTGAATTTGGGCTTGTTTTTGTTCTTTGATAGAAACTAAGCAAACAGAAAACAATTTATATCAGTTGAGGATAGAATTTGGGAAATAATGGTCGTGCTAAGATTAATTTCTGTCAAGATGGCCTGCCCACGTCTTTTCTCCCCTATCAGCAGCAGCAATGGAAGACAAGATTCGGTAAGCCTATGAATACGCTCAAAATTGCACAGTTGATCTCAGCTCGTTGATATTCTTTGTTTAAAACTATGCAATGAAAGCAACTTATATCAGTTGAAGGAGGAATTTGAGAAACCTAGGGACCAAGTATGAATAGGTGCATGATTAGAGGAGCCTAAATCAGCTATATTTAGAAATGTAAATTAATAAATGCCGGTGGGAATTTTGTTGTATTTGGACTGAGATTTTTTTATAATTGTTGAAAGTGAGGTTCTACCAAATTTCATTGGACACTCCAGAGGGAAAGGTCGTAAAGATTCTTCCTGTCTTGGATTTTTCCTCTGGATATTCAGTGAAGGAAGTCAGGACTTTTCACATC
>VDFB02085887.1:0-49559 GCA_007258455.2 Sequoia sempervirens
TATCACGTATCCAAATAAATAAAATAAAATTTATCATCTTCATTTATTAAAAAATCATAATTTAATTAATCACATTCTCATCCACAATTATTAAATAAATAAAATCTTTCATCTCAACCATTAATAAAAATAACACTAAAAGTCACCTATAATTAAAAAATTCATCACAATCATTTTTGACAATCATATTTAGTTTTAACCTAGAAGGTAACAAACATTCAATAAGATTACCTTAATGCATCTCAACCATCTACTCAACATCAAATTTAGACCATTCATATTCTCAATAAAAATATGGTTCTAGGAAAATTCACTGCCACCAATTCACCACGATGGAAAATTGATGGCATTAACATTTTTTAATATATATTTACAAAAATTTGAAAAAAAAATTGCAAAAGAATAATTTGATTTATGATAATAAAAATGATAATAAATGCCATGAAAATTATTCTTTTACAAAAAAAATTTAAATTTTTGAAAATATATATTAAAATTTATGTTAATGCGTTACATGAGTGATGAATTTTCCTTGAGGTGAATTTGTCATAGCGATGAATTTTCCCACAGTGAATTGACAATGAATTACCTAATACCAAAAAATCTATAAATATAACCTTAAACCTTCTATCCTTAAAAAAAATCATATACAACATATGGAAAATCTTGATAAATACATGCTACCAAAACCATGCCCAAATATTGAGAAACTACAAAGAAATAACATATTGAGCACATCTACTTAAAAAAAATTGTATTTGGTAATATTATAGAATATTTATTTTATTTAGCTCTTTTTATGAATTTGCAAGAGGAATCATATTTTATATTATCTATTTTCCTTTTATTTTGTTCCATGTATATAGTATCAAAAAGATAACATCAAAAGAGGAGATCAATATATAATCTTCAAAGCTATGTCTAGGAATAGGAAGACACCCATAAAAGAGGATTTTCCCAATTTAATATTGAATAAAAGAGGAAAATATATGTAGGAATAAGAGAAAGAGAGAGGAAGATGAATGTAGGATAAGAGAAAGAGAGAGGAAGATGAATGTAGGAACTCAAAAGGAGGTGCTACAACATCATTTATTTATTTTAAGAAGGAAGAGATATATTTATTATCTTAAATTGTATTTTTAATTATATAAATTAAAAATCTAGAATATAAGATTGATATTAAAGGGAATTATTTAGTAATAACAAGAATACATCAGAATAAAATAATTAATAGGTTTAAGAAAGAAATTTTGAAATGGATGTGAGAGAATATGAATTAAACAAACTCAAATACACCTCTTATAAATGCATAATAAATATAGAAGTGAATCCTTTTATAAGCAACATAAATCTACATATACTAGTCTTGAACAAAAGAATCTAGGATATAAACAAGTATCAAGAACCTATTAATTTCTTTTATTTTTAAAATAGGTACCTATTTCCCTAGTCAATCTCAACCATGGGATATTATAATTTTCTTTCATGATATAGACATTTCTACATCATATCTACTTCTTGAGTCAAATTTCTTAATAAATTTATAGAGAAATTTTCTTTATTTTAGTTTATTATGTGTCCCCAATGAAAATATTTCCTTCCTTAAAGTAAAGTATCACTTCATGTCTTACTTGATATTCCTTATGTGTCCAAATTTGATTAGTATCCTACTTATACTTGTGATTCATCTTATCTAATTGTTGTCTTACTTCTTGATGTAAATTCTTTGATATACTCTACTTAATATTTAGCTATAGAACTCTTCTTGTAGTTTATGGTGAACTCTTTTAATTTTAAAACATTCATTAGATTCTATCCACATATAACTTTAAATGGAATTCCACCAAGTAATTTTATTTTTTAATTTATTATAAGAAAATTTTGATTGCAGTAAGATTAAATCCCAATTTCATAATAATCATCTCAAAAATCCTATTCATAATATTTACTTGTACATCTATTTGCATACGATATGTAAACTAAAATTTAATTCTATATTCATATTCTTTCTTATTGTTCCAAAAAAATAACTAACAAAATTTACATTCTTATCTAATAAAATACTCTTACATATCCATGCAATCTCATAATTTATCTAAAGTATAAATTAGCTATATGTATTGCATCATTAGCATCATTATTTTTACTACAAGAAAGGATATGTAAGAACCTATAACATCTCTTGAAACAACCAAAAAAATATTGGAGTCAAAAAATCATTATCTAATTAATTATTAGGTTCTCATTTACACTAGCATATTTAAGGGCATTGCTACAATAGTGGTTTACACTTTCTGAGAGATCCTAATTTTTGCTGAAATCACATAATTTTAGAAAATATAATGATTTAAGCCTTGAAAAGTTCCATTTAAAGGATTTCAATTGAAGAGGGTTTGATGAAACCACATTAGACCAAGCCTCCTTGGATAGAACCCTGCTAGCTTTAAACCATACCTATAACGGTGTCTCTTTTACACCTATTAAAATGTTGATCAAAAAACACTTTTGATTTACCTTTTGGGGATCAAATGAATTCATTTAAAATTTATTTTTTGTAAGTATGTATTCCTTATTATAAGCTTCCAAAAAAATAAAATAAAATAATTATATTTATTTTATATTTCTTGTGAATGTAGGTTTTTCATTGAAAATCAAGCTCTTTGTTTTGCACATGTGGAAAAATAGTAAATTTAAAAAAAAATGAATTTTGATACATACAAAAAAAGTTACGTGTTATCTGGTTCGCCTATGTCTGAATTGTAATTGGTTTGACTTCAACACTTGATTATGGAAAAAATATTCAATAAAACACTATGAAACCAATTGGAAGCACTAGATATCATAGTTACAAATCTAAATTCAAAAAATAGAATTTTATCCTTCATGGAAAAAAAGGTTATGTGTTATATGGTGAGCGTCACTCCTTAAAACTAGTTTTTACTGAAAAAAACTAGTTTTCAAAGGAGATGGAAAAAGAAGTGCAATCTGATTTCAAAAATTTTGAAAAAAATATATTTAGAATCTACAGACAAAATGTCACAAATCACTAGTTTGCATCATCTTCAAATTCCTCATGGTTTAGCCATTATAGGTGTCTGAAAGTGAAGATTTAGTTAAAAAAATTAGTTTAGTGTCTAGTTTGGACAAAAATTGTGAACCAGTATTGTGGGATCACCCTTAAGATAAACTCAAGTTATGCGATTTTCCATCAAAATTTAGAGGATGAGGCTAAATTTTGTGATCTAATTTAATCCTCACCGAGGGTCTCATCTAGGATTTCTTTATCCTTATTATATAGATTTATTATTATGTATTGTGTAGTTCATATTTTTTTAGATCAATAGACTTTTCAAGCTTGCATAGTGAATAGATTATTTTCTCTCTTTTGCGATAGATGTTTTGGTTGTAGGTGATGTCTAAGAGCTATGAGGTGTTGGACTAATCATCAGCATCTCCCTTCGGATTTGAGACATGGAATAACTGCCTCTTGTGGATTCATTTATCTTTAGAATTTGTATCGAGCATTAACAAGTCAATCTTTTGGCATAGTGGAAAACGTGCTCCAAAAAGTGGTATAAGAGTTGTGGTTGCAATTTTGAATCTCCTTGGGTTATATTGAGGGGGGCATTGTTGGACTAATTGCCAGCGTCTCCCTTTGGATTTGAGACATGGACTAATTGCCTCTCGTGGATCCATTTATCTCTGGCATTTGTATCGAGCATTTTAACATGTCAATCTTTTGATGCAACGAAAAACGTGTTCCAACATGAGGCTCAAGAATTAGATCTAACATGGTATCATAGCCTTACATATATGACTACCTATCATTTTTTGGGAGATCTAGACTTGAGCGTTCAAATGGAGCATCCTAGAGTAAAGTGGACCTCACCCTTGCATTGCAAACATCCAAAAAACCTAAGAATATTTGTCCAAACCTTGAACTTTGAGTAAGAAAAAATTAAAGCACAATTTATTTTTTGGGTCTTAAAAATTTGTGTTGAAAAATTTGTATGTATGATTGTATGGAATCCATATAGTTATATAGTTAATATAATGCCATACAATCACCATTAGTAATGTGTAAGTTTTTCATCAAAATATAACACCTCATGTAAATTTCCATTGAGCCTATATGAAATATGATGAATGCTATTTTTTTCTAACAATGACATACAATCCAACAAGAAGTGATGTTAGTAGGTTACAACATAATTTTTCTAATATACAAAATCTGATGAATGTTATTTTCTAGGTCAACCAAAAAAATATGTGTATAAGCTTTAAAATATATATATATATCCAAAAATACATATGCTCCCACAATGCTTATGTAAATCAATATTTCTTCTATTGCTTTAATTGAAATGTTGTAATGTGAATGATGTGCCCTCAAATGTTTGAAGTAGATAGGATACTTAAGGATATGAAAATAAATGTATTGAATGGCTAGATATATAAGGATTTTAAAAAAATCAAAGAAATTTACAAGAGTTAGCAAAAATATCAATTTAAAAATTGAGTTTTAAAGGGCCCATGACAAGAAAATGGGTCAAATTGGAGTCGGTAATGGGTGGGTGGAAGTATATGCATGTTTGGTTGCCATAAATGTATGGATAGAGTGAATATATTGGAATATGTGAATATGGGGATAAGGTATGTGGTAAGCATATAGGGATATGTGTAATGGATAGATAGATGGCAAATGGTAGGGGACCTTATTTTGCACAAAACTACATCATTTGTCAATACAAAAATGTATGAAAGGTCTCTCCTCAAAATGGGTAGGAAACTAGATGGGAAATGACTTTTACATGAAAATTTCATAATTATAATTTTAAAAATATTTTTGATAGTATACAAATAAAACTCTGGAACTTCGAAATTACAAGTAAAGTCAAATAATGAAATATTTGAAGTCGTCACTTAGAATAATTTAATTTTAAATGTCAAATTAAATGGGAAATGACTTTTACATGAAAATTTCATAAATTATAATTTTAAAAATATTTTTGATAGTCTACAACATAGAAATTACAAGTAAAGTCAAATAATGAAAAATCTAAAGTCATCACTTCGAAGATTTTAATCTTAAATGTCACTTCAAAGATTTGAACTAGAAACTTCAAAATGAAACTTGAATACTCTAACCACTTAATCCCAACTAAGATTACCATTACAAATTTAATAAACAAATCTTAAAAAATAGAAATTAAAGAATAAAATAAGTTGTAATAAGATTCTCAAATGTAATGCTGATCCATTCAACTCAAACTTAAAATACTACTCAAATCTAACGAGAGATAATACAATAGGAAGAAACTAAAGTGCTTACATAATGATATTTAATACAATAGAAGGAACCTTACATAATGATAGATAATACAATAAGAAGAATAAAAAAAGTGCTTACATATTATGATCAATATGTTGGCACATTACATTCATTGAGCACAACATTATTTACTGCATATGAACAACTACAACTTAGAAATTACAAGTAAAGTCAAATAATAGAAGATTTAAAATCATCAATTAGAAGAATTAATCTTAAATTTGTCACTTTAAAGATTTAAACTAGATCTTCAAATAAAACTTGAATACTCTAACCACTTAATCTCAACTAATATTATTTTTACAAATTTAATAAAAAAATCTTGAAAAAGACATTAAAGAATAAAATAACTTGTGATAAGATTCCCAAATGTAATGCTGGTCCATTCAACTCAAACTTAAAATACTATTAAAATCTAACAAGAGATAATACAATAGGAAGAACCTAAAGTGCTTACATAATGATATATAATACAATAGAAAGAACCTAAAGTACTTTGGTAATGATAGGATCCGTATGCTGGCACTTTACATTTATTGAGCACATTATTTATCGCATATGATTCAACATATCCATCTCTACTACAACAGGTAGAATTTAAAATGCTCACACTTTGTGATCATACGCTGGCATTTTCGTTTGGGCAGATTGTTTTTTTTTTATTGGAATAAGAAGCTTAAATTAAAAAGAAATACAAGAAGACACCAGAATCCAAGGCATGGAGATGCCTGACGAGGAAAATCAGAAATAACAGTTTACAACTTAGCCAGACCAATGAGTTAACACAAAGTTTGTAGCAGCAATTGTCCAGATTGTTGACGGCAGGCGGTAGTACATATCCATCTAAGAATGCATATGGATTTTAACATTAAAAATGTCAAATAGCTTTCTTGCAGGACGCTTTCTCTTTGTTGACGGCAGGCGGTAGTACATATCCATCTAAGAATGCATATGGATTCTTAACATTAAAAATGTCAAATAGCTTTCTTGCAGGACGCTTTCTCTTTGAGCAAAGAAACAAGGTTGTGGATATTTGATCGATAGATTTGGCAGCCGTTGCTGCTCAAGACTCTACTAATCTCTTGAACGTTAGATCTGATATGCCTGCCCTCCTCTTCTTCCATCAACCTGTGAATAGCCTTTGTGACGTCTTCCTTAGAAAGAGAATCATCCTCCTCACTTCTCCTGATCTCCACCCCCACCTTGAGTTCCTGGGCTATGAGCTTAGCATTTAAACCCTGTTCGTACTGTAGAGGAAGAGTCACAAGTGGGACCCCAAACCTCAATCCTTCCGTCACTGAATTCCACCCACACTGAGTGAGAAACGCTCCCACGGAAGTATGACTGAGAATTTGCAACTGAGGCGCCCACTCCGTCACCAAAAGTCCCCTTGCTTGGGTGCGCTCCACAAAGCCTCGGGGCAACTCACCAGCCATCTGGCGGAGAAGAACAAACATAAATGGAAACCCACTTTCTTCTAAGCCCGCCGCCAACGCACCGAGCTCTTGGGTATTGAGAATACATTGGCTGCCAAAGGACACCACCACCACCGAACAGGGTTGTTGCAGATCCAGCCAGGCCAAGCAACGGTCAGCAGCCGGTGGCGGCGGCAGATCCGGCATCAGCACTCCCACGGGAAGCACGGGCCGCCCGATGATTGTTTGCAAGTAGTCCATGTATTCTCCTTCCAATTCTACGCATGTATTGAACAATACCACCCAACTACCCTTCAAAGACATACTCCATCGCTCTCCCGGGTAGATGTGCCCTTCCTTCTTTTCGAAGAAATACATGAATTTGTGGGCTTCAGATGCTGCACGGCGGATATGGGCCGAGGGGAAACCAGGTGGTGGTACTGTCAGATCTGGAACTGTTATGCCCTTATCTGTCATGGCGGCATGGCCTAAACAGAAAGCTGTGCTGGAGGCAGACGTTATGACAAAAAAAAATGGTGGGAATGCCCAATTTGGCAGCGATTGCAGAAGCCCAGTACTGTGTCATATCATGGATTACAAAATCCGGCGAAACCGTCCCCAACAGGTCTTCAAATGGCTTCTTCCACTCGTCCATGGCTTTTATAAGAAGTTGAAAGCTGCCTCCTTGCTTTAGATCTGCAGCTGATTCCACCCCTTCTGGCAGGCCTTCTACAGAGGGCAGTGGAAGCTCCAGCAGATCGATTTCTGGGATGGGTTGTAGCTGTGATATCTGCTGCCTTATCCATGTGATATTGAGGGGAGTGGAGAGGATGGAAATTTTGAGACCGTGAGCACCCAATTTCTTGGCCAGCTCTAAGAAGGGTCCTATGTGGCCGTATGCAAGCCAAGGGACCATCATAACATGAAGCTGCTGCTTTTCTTGTTCCATACTCACCAAGAACAAATTGCAAGTCTCAGTTTCTGGGAGGCTGGGCTTAACTAGCACACTCTAAGCGTTGACCGTTTAAGTGGCTGATGTGGGCCCTCCTAACCCTTCCCACTTCCCCTTCGCAGTTTCCGTCGGCAGATGTTCGCTGTTGCCGTTCATTCGGTGATCCCGACATCCCAATTCAAATTTTGTTCCCGCACGGAACTTCAGAGGGGGCCCCGTAAGTGCTTGATCGCATAAAACAGGAGCGCCAGAACAGATTTCTGAGGCACAACAGATACGCAAAAGTCTATATCGCCGTTTCACCATACGCAAAACACAGATTTCAAACCTGATCAGTTTCTATTTGCCATTGTACTTCCAGCCTGTCACAAAATGGTAGCTTTGGAACAGAGTATAGACATCCATTAAAGCATAGTACAAGGTGGATTGTCATCAGATATTACAGTTGGAAATGCTCTGGTAGTGTATGCAAAATGTGGAAGCATAAACAAGGCATGTGAACTGTTCGACCGGGTGCGTAAAAGAAATGTAATCTCATGTAATGCTATGATTGCAGGATATGCACAAAATGCGTTTGTTGGAAAGGATTTAGAAACTCTCGACCAAATGCGATTGGCAGGTGTAAAGTCATACTCCGCAACCTTTGCCAGCATCCTCCCAGCCTGTGCCAAAATGGGAGCTTTGGAACAGGGTGTGGACATCCATCACAGAATAAATGATAGAGGAATTTTGTCACATGTTGTAGCTGCAACTGTCCTGGTAGACATGTAGGCAAAATGTGTAAGCATTGATCAGGCACGTGAAA
The DNA here is from genome assembly GCA_007258455.2 of Sequoia sempervirens. Classification (NCBI taxonomy): domain Eukaryota; kingdom Viridiplantae; phylum Streptophyta; class Pinopsida; order Cupressales; family Cupressaceae; genus Sequoia; species Sequoia sempervirens. The sequence goes on from VDFB02085887.1 coordinate 8,505, forward strand.
CTGTTTGACAGAATTCCATGATTGCAAGATATACAAAATTGTGGAAGCATAGACAAGGCACCTGGAATGCCTTGATTGCAGGATATTAACAAAATGGATTTGTTGAAATGGCTTTAGAAACTCCCAATCGAATGCAATTGGCAGGCGTGAAGCCAGACTCTACAACCTTTGCTAGCATCCTCCCAGCCTGTGCCGAATGGGAGCTTTGAAACAGGGTATGGACATCCATGAAAGCATAAAGGATAATGCAACTGCTGTATTCAAAATGTAGCTACATAATCATAAGTGATTATGATACCATAGGTAACTGTAGCTATAATTCACTGTATAAATTAGTGAAGAATATTGAAGTTTAAGGGAATTAAGAAGGGTTTAGATGAGGTATATACTTAGGTTAAAATTTTGAAATAATTATTTTGTGGATGTGTATTATGTGTGTGACTTGTGATGTTATTAAATGTGACAGTCTATGTATAGGCTAGAGTTCTCAATGTGGTTGTTGTGTGAATATTTCATTCTATGTTTGTGAATTCATGAGTCTCATATTCTCATAGCTAAGTTGGAATCCTTGTGTACACTTGTTTGATCTATGGTAGCACAACATGCATGTGATCTAGTGACAAGAAACTCTATAGACTAAATTGTTGATCATCCTTTAGGCCTCAATGGAGTTGTATATTTGTCATCTTACAAAGAGAATAGCTCAATGGTCATTCATGCATAAAGCAACATGGTGGTTATTTAGGATCGATGCACTTGCAAGACCAACAAAATGGAAAGTTGTGTAGGCATGTGATGTTCTTGCAATTCAATATGCAAGATTAGATATTGATGGTAGAGATAGAACCATGCGGATAAAATAAATGTAAGAAGTATGCTTTGAATAGTCATGACTACCACTATGGAGACTATGTATTAAATAAGACATGTGGCATGAGTAGATTGGGCCATAGCAAAGACATTGAGCTCACCACAACCCCTAGTGATGTTTAGTTAGTGGAGACTCTCATTTAAATCCATATTGGACATCTTCAAAGATCATACACTTGTAGTATAGAATAGTTTTAACACACTAGGATGATTTCAACACTTAGACATGAGGCACACAAAAGTATAAACCACATGTCACCAAAGATATGAGGTGTAAACATTTTGCATATGCATCTAATAGGATTGAGCTATATCAAATACAAGGGTAGTTGTGTGCATGAAGTGGAAGGTTGCACAATAGCCAAATAGGAGATGTGCACTCCCAAAATATATGTTGTGCACTACTAATCAAAGTGTGCCACATAACAACAATGAATAGTTGTAGGGTAAGCACAACAACTTGAAGGGTTGGGCACAAGAAACTATGGACTATGATATGGGCTAATCAAAGTAGAAATAGTGATCAAGGACATGAACACAACTAACCAAGGCAATGGTGATAAGAGTTTAGTAGTTTGTGTATGTACCTTAAGTTAATTGGTGACCAGTGAAGGGCAATCAACATTGAACTAGAAAAAGTGCATAGGAGCTAGTTTTTTGGGATTATAGTAATAAATATTGGCACACAAGTTTGATATGAATTGTGGTAGTAATAAATTTAATGAAATAGGCCTAGGATAAAGACCAACATGTAGGTTGCAAGACTTCAACTTGAAGGGGTAAAATATCAACTTTGGGCATAAAAAAACCCATTAAACATTAAATTAGACCATGTAAAGCCCAAGGATACCACAAAACCAAGGTCGTGTACATGAGGGTGCCTAATTGCACAAGAGCACACCCATGACTCATAATATAAAACCCTAACCATAAACCACAACCACATACATTTGACTTGAGAACAATAGTACACCAAGGTTAGAATAAACGATATGAGCACACCATAAACACTAAAATGGTAAAATAAAAGGTAGGCCATCAACTACACAAACTTTCTTAAAATATTTATAGCTACAAAAATTGTAGCATTCCTAAAAAAAAATTAAAACAAGTTTTTGACAAGATTTTCTTTTTAGTATACACGGAAATGGTTTCATTTTTACTTAAAAAAAAATTAATTCACATATAATTCTCATTGTGTGTGTATACAATCATCCATGTTAATGGGCTTCACCAAAGTGCTGCAATAATGATGAAATCTTTTATTGTCAAGGTAAGTAATAGATATTATATTTTGCAATTAGTAATGAAATCTATCCCTTTATCTCTTAAGGATATAAGAGTATGGAATCTAACGTTAAAACATATCAAGACAACATGTGAATTGACTCCATTTAGTAAAAATACCTAGAACAAGTTTTTGACAAGCTTTTCTTTTTAGTATACACGGAAATGGTTTCATTTTTACTTAAAAAAATTTAATTCACATGTAATTCTCATTGTGTGTGTATACAATCATCCATGTTAATGGGCTTCACCAAAGTGCTGCAATAATGATGAAATCTTTTATTGTCAAGGTAAGTAATAGATGTTATATTTTGCCATTAGTAATGAAATCTATCCCTTTATCTCTTAAGGATATAAGAGTATGGAATCTAATGTTAAAATATATCAAGACAACATGTGAATTGACTCCATTTAGTAAAAATACCTAGTTTTATATATTGGGATTGCTTTCTTTTACATAAAATGAATATGTATTTACAAAATACAATATATGAAGTTTTATTCATAGAGGATGTGAAATGTGCAAATAATATCTTACTATTAAGCATGAGAAAATTTCATAGATTGATAAACAAATCTCAATGCTACAAAGTAATTATATATTGTTTCAAAGAGTTGGCAAAATTCCCAAAACTTGTCCTAGTGCAACCACCACTATTGGTAGATCTTAATTGATAAACTTAAGTAAATTTAGACTCATACTAATTGGCTTATAATGTAAGATTAAGATTCAACAAAACACATCATTTTTTATTATAGATTTATTTTATATCTATAAATATTAAACATAAGTTGTTCTTTTTTACTCTATTATTTGATAAACTATAAAAAAGATAAATAGTGAAAAAATATCCAAGTATGTTAATGGATCTTCATAATAAATTTAGAATAAACAAATTTCTTAGATGGAATCAAATCAATAATAGTGCTAGACAATATTGTGTAGGAATTATATTTTAAGGGAAACTCACTTGACAACAAACCTATACCAACCTCCAATGGTTCACAAAAGTAGTCAATACATACAAAAACATCATGCATTTAATCATTTAGAATACAAGATTATGTTTTTGGAAACCTATTAAAATAAGGAACTACCTCCCTCTCATACCTTCTAATGTTTGTTAGCTCTTGAAAAAGAAGAGAAGGATCAATGACATGTGCATGCCACTTACCAAAGGATACAATAAGAATTTTTCAATAAGATAAATAATAGTCTAAGAAACCTTTTAACCATATTTTTAAGCTCCCTTTAAGGGACCTATTAAAGAAACTCATCTAAACATCTTTATATTCAAACTAAAATTTATCCATTTTAAATTAGAAAAAAACTTAAACATACACTTCCTCTTATGAAAAATCTAGAATATCAAAAGTAGGAATTTGATTGTATACTTCATTTTCCACAAATTCAAAATTGTAAGTCATCCACAATAAATATAACTTCTCATATACATTAACAATAGGGGTATTGTAAACCCTTAGTGGTCATCTCTAAGTGGTCAGCCCATAACAATTGACTAACGGAGCGGAAGAGCGGTAGTAGGAGCGGAGGTCAGAATTTGAATTCTTCAGAGGCTGGAGAGGGAGATTTTGAATCAGAAGATAGCGATGGTGATAGGGTAGTCCTCTCTTGTGGCGTTCGGGGAGGGTTGCCGCTGGTTGGGGGGATCTCCTCTTTTTAGTCAGTTTCCTAGGTCGATCTGCTACGATGTAGAGGCGTGCTTTCTCTGGTGCGTGTTGGAGCTCGTGCGGTTGTGAAGTTTGGTAGCTGGCGTTGTTTTGGAGGATTGTTGCATTCAGACTTTGTAGATGTTGTTTCCAACTTAAGGTGGAGCTGCGAGCTTTTGTTTGCTCGTTCTTCTTGGGTCGAGCTACTGCCTGGTGCGCTTGGGCTTCCGTCTTTCTTTTCCCTTGGTGGCTTTTGGTGTGTTCCTCGCCTCTTTTTGGGTGTGGATTCTTTTGTGGTTTTATTCCAGCCCTCGTTGGGATGACTTTTCCTTTGTCTTTTTCTCTCGGGCTTTTGCTTTGATGTCTGGTTATTTTTCTTTTGGGAGTATTCCTCTTAGTTCGTTTTGGGGTTTCTGTTTGTGCCTCCTGGGTGGGTGGCTCTTTCTGCCTTCTTCTCCTAGGATGCTGTTCTCGTGTGGCTTTGTGCCTTTATTGTGCCCTCTGCGGTGGGTGTGGTGGAGTTTTATGGGCTAATCTTTTCCCCTCATGCCTATAGAGAGACAAATGCAGTGGCTTATTGGTTGGTGAATTATGCTGTGTCATTAGCTAGATCGTGGGGGGAGGATGACGTTCTTCCTATTGATTTAAGGTGCCTTATACTTAATGATCTTCATTAATTTTATTTCTCTGCCCACTTCCTTGGTATCGGGTTTGTGTGGGTATCATGAAGTTTGCGGCTTGATAAGACTTCTCACACATTTGATGCTCATTGGAAATTGTGGCCTTTTTCAGCTGAGTTGTTTAAGTGTCTTCTTCATTATTTCCTTATGGACTACCCTCGATTGCCTCACACACTTTCTGGGTGGTTTTCTGGCTATTGCCCTTGGTTTGTTCTAGTTATGTTTTCTTTCTGCAAGCAATTCGATGATGGGCGGGGATAGGTGTCGAACGAAGCCTTTCATGGAGAGATTGAATGGTTTTAAATCTTTAGTTTCTAAGGAGTTTGTTGACGCATGGCATGGCTGTGTGGTGAGTATGTTTGGTAGGGATACTACCATTAACAAAGATTTTATTGCTAAGGTCACAGGTATGTCTATGGAAGGCAAAAAATTCTGCAGGGACAAGAACATTTCATAGTTTACCAGATAGAATTTCCTCCATGACTGGGAAAGGGCTAAAATGGTTCGTTTGGATTGTGGGGGCTATGATAAAAACAAGATTTAACCTATTTGGCGAGAGGTTGTGGTGGCGTTGATGCATTACTTCACTCTTGATTGCAGATTTATAATGCTCTATGGACACCACTTTGTGTTGCTCAACCACTTCCACCATGGTAAGCTAGTGTCTTTCCCTTTTTACCTATTGATGTCTTTGGAAGAGGGTATTGCGAATTATAGAAAAAAACCCTAGGAATCCCTATCTGCATAAAGGTTTAATGTTGCTTATTGTTGAGTTTGTTAAAGCTAAATGCATTGTTAGAACCCCTCGGTCCCATATTTCTAAGAAGGGGAAAGGAAGTGCGAAATGTAGGATTGAAGAAATTCAGGAGTCGGAAGATACGAAATTAGAGGAGTCAGTTTGCTAGTTTGATGGCTATGCCACTAATCTGGATTACACTCCTTTGACGGGTGATGTTAAGCTCTCATGCTCCTAAGCTGTTCCGCATGCTAAACACAAGTTGAAGGTTCTTGAGGGTGTCATTGAGGGTTCTGCTGGTAAGAGGCCTAAGGGTCATGCTAAGGAGGTGGATGTTAATATTCAGGAGGTGGCAGGGAATATGCAGGGTGAGAATTTTGGTATGGGTGGGTCCCCTGCTATTGGTAAGAATAATTTGGTGGTCAATCTTGAAGACTCTGCTTGGGGGTTTGCTCCTAAGGATCGGGGAAAGGCCAAGCTTGTTTATGAGGATATGCATGAGGAGGAGCCTCTGGTTGGTTCGCACTAGGGCATGGGTGTGTTTTGGGGGGTGATGGATTATTCTCAAGCGTCAGGTCTGGTTAAAGAAGGGGCCAATATCTTGTTTAATCTACTCATGTGGCTTGTTGAAGAGATGCAAAACCTCCATAACAAACATGATACCATTGCCAGGTGTAACATTTCTACTCTTCGCAGTCTTAAGGAGCAGGAGTCTATTTTTGGGCTCACTAGATCTTTGAATTCTAGTGTCGAATGTAAGGTGGACGAGCTTGTTGGTTTGAAGAATGATTATGGTTTGAAATTGGCTTTGTTGGAAAGACAGAACAGGCAACTTCATAGGAACTTGGACACACTTATTAATATCAATAGAGAGAAGTCGGAGGCCTTGACTAAGGGTATGGTTTTCCTCAATCAAAAGGCAAAGGAGCTGATTGGGAAGGGATTGTTTGATGACCATGAGAACCTGGATCATGGGGAGGGTGTTGGGATGGATGTACATTCTACTAATTTGGTTGTTGGGCCGAGTGTACGTACTAGGAGAAAAACTAAGAAAGGTAAGAAGGACCCTACTTGTGATGTTGAAGAAATCATGGAAATGTAGGATAGGTTGGTTGCCAAGGATTCGGAGGTGGCAAAACTGCTTAAAGAACTCCTTTAGTGGTTGTGTGGCATGTCTTTATGTTTTTTGTTGTTTTGGTTGTTTATGGACTTCTGATGGTGTGCTGATGGATTGTTAATCAGCTAATTTTTTGTTGCTTTTGGGTGGGTAGTCATTTTTCTTATCTTTATTGCCATTTTATTTTTTGTTCAGGGTCTTAGGCACCCTTCAAAGCCTATTTATTGTTAATAAAAAACACTCAATATATATCCTTTTTAAAATAGAGCATTTATAGAAGATCTAATTTATATGGTGACAACATAGTTTTATACATCCTATCTCCCCACCATCTAACAAACATGTGCTCCTCTTTATCATCTCCAAAGGTTGGCAAGGAAAAGACTCATGTTTTGAGTCTCTACATCTAGAAATAGCTAATAAGCTAAACGTTCCCCTTGATCCACATAAACTGAGTAGTTGCAAGCAACTAATATTTTTAGTAAAGATAATTTCCCCCAATTTCTAACACCATTCATTAAACTATGTTTAGTTCCCTCCTTTTTCACACATCACCTTTCCTAATCTATAGTGAGTGGTTTACATCATAGCATAGAGTAAGGTATCATCCATAGAAGAAAAGTTTAGTAAAAAGTTGACAATTCCGGACTGCCACAACTCATATTTTATCTTTGATATGGTTTTTGAGTTGTTTATAAGGCACATGTGGATGTCTCATTTGAAATATCAGAAAAAATAATGACCCAAATATGACAAACACCCTTACAACTATCTCAGTAAGTTAACATTTGTTATGCTAACCCTAAAATATTGTATACCCTATATAATGCTATACAAATGTTGTAACATTGATTGAAGGAGTACTCACAATGTCATTATTAAAAAGTTAGCCACAAATTTGAGCTGGTTTATTTTAATTATGATTTTTGCTCTACCAAACTAATGTATTTATTTGAAATACTTCTTCTATGCTGGTCTTGTTTCTTGTATTAGTGTATCTTTGATGTCAATAATATTGTACTAAGAGAGTGCTGAAATATATAATTTTTTGAATAAACTTACTAGATTTCCAAAATCGTCGTGAAGGGATCTTGAAGGGATCTTGTTTAAGAGGACTCTACTCTACATTTGAAACGTATTTATTCTTTTACAAACCAAAAGATTCTAGAAATTGATTTCACACTACCAAAAAAAAGGTCAAACAAGATGCCTAGTCCATCCCAAGGATTCTCTATATTATAGCTAGAGACCTGGAGTGTGATTTGGCTGTTTATGAACTTCCAAATTTGGATAGGATTATGGTATTATATACAATCCTTTTCTGATTTGAATATGATTTCTTGTTTGAGAGGACTCTACTCTACATTTGAAAGTTACTGTAGTGAAATTATGAAGAATGAGGAGATGCAGGGCATAAGGAGGAGGCATAAAAGTATGTAAAGATAGAGAGAGAATCCAACAAATCCATGGAAGCACCAACTCCAAGAATAGTTAGGACATTGAGGGCAGTGACTCTTGTCATCCTAGTATGATTTGACCGAAACATTTTGCAGACACATGAAATGTACAAGAAAATAATACTACTCACAAGAAGACAAAGATGTGGATTAAAGAATATTTAAATTTTAGCAAAACATTTCTGTAATACATCTATAACTTGCCACAAAGTAGTTATCATACCTGTGGCATGAAATTGTCTCCAAGACTCGTTCAAGAAATCAATTAGCCCATTAACAATTGAAGCAGAGCTGTAAATGTCCACACTTCCCTTACCAAATAAAAGGAAAACATAAATTAGACTTATGCACATGGAAAGTCACTTTAGGCCAAACTTCCATAAATTGGTACCTACAATTTTGTAATGCCCTAAATTTTACACCAAAATATAGTTAAGGATAAAACACAATTTCCAAATTTTGTTCATTTGCACTTGCAAGACTCTTAAATTTGGCTACCAAAGCATGCACCACAAGAAAACATACAACTTTTGACTAGTCATAAACTATAATTCCTTTAGTTCGATAACTATATTTCTTAGACCATCATGGTCAGTTCGAGAGGAGACGTGGTATCCACATTTCTGAGGTAGACTTAAATAGTTCAACCAACCCAAAATTAACCTGAAACATTAATTATAAGTCATATGCCAACAATGACATATGTATATCAGTAGTAATCATAAAAATATATATAAGAGAACAAATCCTAGGGGCTAGACCTAATTCCTCGGGGGCTCATCTCTGACGGCCTTGCCTACGTATATAATTCACAGAGGAACCGTAGTTCGACAAGTAGACTTCAACCATCTTACCCATGGTTGAATAACAAAGGAATATTATTGTCAAGTTAAAATTACGACTTAACATCAACCCTAATCACAAACCAAATAACACCTCTTCTCACGGTAATAAAAGGAAACAATAATTCAAGGTCAAGGATTGAGACTAGACCCACACATAGGATCTCCCAAGAATCTTCTAAAACCACTAAACAATTTTTATTTTTTTTTAAATTTTTTTGGTAACAATAACCTATAAACACTACTATTTGACAACTCTTTGCTTAATATATTCCAAGTTCATTAATCTTGAAAAGTAGTACTATAAAGAATCAAGACCATTTTATTATAAACCAATTATGCTTATTTTTAATTATTAATCTCATCACGATATTAAAATCATACAAATTAAATTATTGATATTTCTATTATAATCATATATAAATATTATGAGTACAATAAGAAAAATTAAATTTCTTTATTTAATTATTTTATATCAATACAAAGATTTAGAATATAATAATAAATTTAATTTAATTATCTATAATTACATTTGTGGAAGTAAATAAAAAAAATGTCCCATTAATAATCAGCACCTTTGTTTATTTCCTATTTAATGAATAAAAATAATAATTCATCACTTTTTAATTTCCCATGAATAAATAATTCACTACTTACTTTTTAAAGCCTTTTTTTTCTTTTCTTTTCTTTTCTTTTTTAAATTATAAAGAAATTTTTAAAGCCACTTTTTTTCCATTTTAAAGATTATGAAGAAAGGAAAAAGTCCCTTAGCAAGCGTCTTTGACCTAATCATAGATGGAAACAAGTGGGAAAATAGTAGACTTGGACCATTGTAAGAATAATATCTTCATTTCCTACGATATCGTCTTGGCCCCAAAAGGTGAGACTTTGAGTTTATGCTTGGTTAAAACCTTAGAGAAAGAAGGTGCTAACTACGTGTTCACTTCCACCATTTATGGGAATTCATACGACATTGTCGGCTAACGTCATATGCCTATATAGACCACTATATGCATGTAATCTAATTGTTAGAAATAAACAAGTATGCATAACCATATATTAGCAAGTAATAACGTAATACAAAGTATGAAATATAAAATATCATAACAAGAATCTAAGCATACAAATTTCTATTCGAGAGCCGAAAGTGACGGATCAACACATGAATTTAGAATCAAAGTATTATATAGAATATTATATTAATACAGTCAACAGCATTTGGGAATTTTAACTTTGAAGTAAATGGTCATATATATTATCTCCTAAACAAGCAAATACACTTTATTAAATTCTATAGAACTTATCCAATATCTCAATTCCTAATGCATAGATTGAAATTTCGCATAGATTGAAATTTGTTGGTAAGGTATCCATATTTGCAATTGGTCATATATACGTTTGAGCATGAAAAAGAAATTGCAGCACAAACGGATAAGGAAGTTTCACCCATGAGCAATGACAGCAGATCTAGTTACTACGCCCTCTAATCTCATACAGCTGCTGCTTCAACATATTCACAGTGAATGAAAAGTAGAGCTAATAATATTGGGTTTGTATAAAATTTTAGCACAAAGCAGCTGTAAACTGGTTAAAGCATTATAATATAAAGTTTCAGCATAGATAATAATTAAAATAGCGTACCTGATCTTTATCTTAGTTTAAGATTTATTTATTTATTTTCCATTATACTTGAGCAATATGGGATTACATTAAAGTTTTGCACAGATTAAAGTTTTAAAATGAAACGGTGGAGAAAAGTAAGTATGCTGACAATGGACAGCAACAGGAAATAAAAACAACACCAACCATGAGCAGAACTGGACTCTTATGGAAGTCATTTAACGAAAACAACAACACCACCCAATCAAACAACCAACTTTTTGATAGATGTTGTTGCAACTGCACTGGAAGATATGTAAGCAACACGTGGGCGCATGGACAAGGCGTGTGAACTGTATGACAGAATTTCCCAAAGAAATGTGCAAGCACAAAAAAAAGCACATGAAACGTTTGACAGAAAGCCATGATTGAGGGATATGAGCGACATGGATTTGCTGGAAAGGTTTTATTTGACACAATGGGCTATCATTTAGAGGAGCATAAACCGCAAGGACTATTTTCCGTAGGGTGAAAAAATATTATATTGAGGCTGTCAATTTAAAATAAGTGACAGTTGATGCAAAGACTATTGTAGATCTGTTTGCAAAATCCTAGAGCCACCATGCACTGTTGAATAGAAAGTACCGATGGAAAGCTAACTCATGCTGGGGTCACACAGTATGCACATAGTAGATTTGTTTCTAAGGAAAAAGAAGCTTAAGAGACTTATGGTAAATGTAACTGGAAGGCATAAGACAAATTCCATTGCTCTTCCTCTAGCGTCCCTGCAGATAGGCCCAAAATAGTTTCTACATCATTTTCCTCCGCATCATCGCGAGACTCCCTTTTTTTTTCTCTTGTGATATTGTTTGTTTCTTCACCCATGATCGACGCCTCTTCAGGTCATTGTGAAAATGATGTGTCCCCTTCTCAGAAACAACTTAACAGCAGTCGATACCCAAATCGTGGGTTTCCTCAATCTAGGGATCTGCATAACAGAGAATGCCTATTGAGGCCACAGTTCAACATTGAAAGGCTACACGACGTTGATCTGCAGATTCATTGCCCAAAGTAAGGACCCCAATTTCTTCTTCTTCTTTTTTTTTTTAATCATTCTGACAACTCTTCAAATACCGTGGATATTTATTCTTCGCTTCCAGTTCACCCATTTTTTTTCCTTCCTTAGCAGAATTCCAAAGCATTTAGGCTGATTATTCATACCACGTTGCTCAGAGAATACAACCTCTTAGCACCCATCCCCCTCTCATTCTTTTTCAGACCATGATATATCCACCTTCCCCCCCCCCCCTAAAAGCTAAAAATTATCCGAAATAAATATATGTATGCTATAGATATCTAAATACAACTTCACTATTTCCCCAAGCTAAAATCCAACGATGCCCAAAAGAGCCCATACTCCCAAAACTCTTCTGCCTGACCTTTCCCTATTAATTTGCATCCCCAAAAGTCGTTCCTGATTTATGCCATTAGCCTAATGCAGTCCAATTGTCATTGGCCTGTGTAGCTGCGTAATTCTAGTGCCATAGCTTCGCTATGCAAACATATGGGGTACGTCTACCTCCTCTATGCCTACCGTGAGAAAATGACAGGTGGTGAGGGAGAGAGCTCAAAAACAACCGACACACACAAGCTTCGAGTCAATCAAATGCTTGATTTTCTATTACATTGAATGGGCTCACTGGTCAAGATATTAATTTATTCATTGATTTAATTTTTTCCACTCATATATGAGCAGTATGCAACATAAATTTCCCATATCCCACTCACCTCAGTCTTCGAGGAAATCCACTCAAAGACGAAAGACACAGAAACGAATTTCTTAATAGATTTACAGTTTCATAAAGTCTTTGTGACGTGTAGAAATCGTATCCAAGGGAGTAAACTGGAAGGTAAGAGTTGGTAGCAGTTTTAAGACATGCATTGAATCAAATTAGTTACTATTTAATTACTTCATAATCATTTCTAATCCTTCTATTTATTTACTTATTCCTTTATTAGCTTATGATCATGAAAGTTCAAAATTCTAACTTATCAAAGATAAATCCATTATTCTCATAATTTAATCTGTGTATTTATTAGACTACCTTGTGCCTCTCCTAAGACACCTTGATCAACCCATTGATATAGAATAAAATATCAAAACCATCACTTTTTTATTCAAGAAAATACTTTGACAACGATTGTGTAGGGTTATACTCCCTTGAGGGCACTAATAGAAATGTGGAGATGAAAGTGATATTTGAATTGTTTACTTTATTTTTGAGGATTAAAATTAATGCATTGTATGCATTTACACACAAGTACATAGATACATATTAAGGAAACTTGAGGTGGGAATTTAGTTGAATTCGAATTAAATCATTTAATTTAGGTTAGGACAGATATACAATTTCTAGGACCATCCTTGTGACTACAATCTAGTCCAATATATATATATAGTCACTCAAAGGGCGTTGCCATAGGTTTACAATTGAGGTAATGCATCTTTATAATTATACGGTCGTTTATTTTTTCGTCTTTTATTTATGTCTTCTCTATAGATGATCTTTTTAATAAGAATTTATAACTATTTCCATATCAATCCATATAAATTTTACTAGCATGATATATCCTTCTGAACTTTTTGTTATATCCATAGAATACAATAAACTGATAGAATATGGAGAAATGGCACATGAAAAGTAAATGAGTCAAAGCATATAAGCATATAACTATGAATACAACTAATGGTCAAGAGAGAGGACAATAGTACATGTTAAGTAATTTTGTATTTTTAAAAAAGAATAATATAGTGATCTTTTCGTCTAGCCAATTAAGCATTGAATCACATAGCAATGTAAGTATATAACAAGTAAATCTACCATGAACTCTATGTCATGGAGTAAATTGCTACCACATTCTAGAAAATTTCTACATGCATTATGGGAAGTTGACCAAGTGGCCTTACAAATTTTAAGGAAACCAATATTTTAAAAAATCTAGAAACCTTGACAATTTTTATTACTATCGGATTCTATAATCAGAGTAAATCTAGAAATATTCTTGTATTTCATTAACATTTTCTTGAAACAAGAGGACTTCTAGCATCTTTAGGCCAAAGCCAACTCTAGGACCAACGAATAAGTGGATTTAGTTGGAACAAATTCACTAGGCCTTGTAAGACAGTCTTGGTTTAAGATTTCATGCAGAAGCATCCATACTTGATCCACGCTGAGGACAACTCTTGCCTAAAGGGAGGGAAGCCATGCTACACTCTTAATGCATCGGTTGTATTAGAATATGTGATAATGAACTATAGCTAACATAATCCTTATTTCAGGCATTTATTAGTCCCCAAGTATAAATGTTGTAAGGTAGATCAGCCTCATTGGGACCAATATCTTATAGAGAAAGGAACATATTTGTAATGATGTCTATGAGATACTCTATATTAAAACTTTAATCTGATGTACATCGGTTTAAAATAATTAGGAATGAATCCTTTTATGTGCAGAATAGCAGACAAATAGCTCCAATTTGATAAATAAGTGCATGTATTATAGGCTAATTTTGAAGAAAAACATAAAATTAACTGTTAATGGTTGAATATTTTGGCAAATCTACTAACTGTGATGATGCCTGAGAGACCACACATTAAAAATCTGAGCAAGATTTTACACCAGATGCTTTGATATTAAAGAACTTCATACATATCAGCCAGTATGCACTGCAAAACAAAATGATTGGAGTATAACTTCTGGAAATCTCATGAAAACATAATCATATAGCATGCATAATAAATATCCTGACTTATGTTGGAACATATTTGTGATGAGATCTGAAAGAGACACCATATTGAGAGTCTAACCAAGCTTTTACTTAACATGCTTTTATATCAAAGAACTTCATAGATATCAGCCAGTGCTAACTGCAAAACAAAATGTAGGAAACAATTGGTTAACCAATACAAATTTGCAAGGGTTCTTATAAATCAAACTGGGTAATAAAATTGTTTAGTATGCACATAGCTTGGGCACACAACAAGGTGAGTAACTATCCCATAATTACACAACAAAGACTCACGCATTCAAACAGCAGGAACTAACCAAAAATTTATAAATACAAATGAGCATGGAATTTCTAACCAGATCTAAACATGCAAACAGAGTGAAGAGTTATTGCAATGTCCTTCAGAATGGTTTACAAAGCTTCAATAAGGGGTCCCCATTAAAAGATGAATTGCAGCATTGCCCCAACGGCTGAGCATTTCCTTTCCTTTTGTTGAACCTATGGCACAAGGAGGACTGCCAGGTTTACCATCTCTTCTCGGTAATTATGAATTCTTCTTGAGGTGCCTTTTAAGCTTCGAGAAACCAACAAAAGAGTAGATTTATTAAAAATGACTTGAGGAAAAGCAGGGGTCGTTGCTTTGAAATAGGTGTACATTTTTCTTAAGAAATCAGATTATAGAGAAGGCAAAGGGTCAAGAATAGAGGCAGTGCTATATCAAAACATAGGCGGCTACAAACTAGGGAGGAGAAGGGAAATTTAAAAGATAAAAAATAAAATGTAAATTTTGGGGAAGAAGGCAGGGGGTCGCGTGAAGTATTAAAATGAGTTTGTTTTAATTGTAGCGATAAAAAGTAAGCTCTCCCAGGCCGCACCTTATAGTGATGGACAAATGATGTGTGGAAAATTAAGTATGAGAAGCTTGGACAGAATCTGCGTTTGGAGGAAAGAAGGATGAGATTAGAGATATGCGCTTGTAAAAGCCATGTGCAGTTAAATGCTTGCCTGGACCATGAAAACTTTAGCTCCTCCTGCCATTCTTATTAATGTCATAGAACCCACCTTCCCAAACTACTCTGCCATTCTTTTCAATGTGATAAAACTTAATAACAATATAAAGAAATAACCATGCTAACAAGACCAAACTATTGCTCTAGTGCCCTCCATACCAGTAGAAACCGTCACTTCGAGTCTGCCATGAATTACTCACGACCATGATTTCCATGCGATCTGAGGCATCCTTATCAAGCTCACTATTGGTGACCAGTCCCTCCCGCTGAACGCATTTGCTGATTTAGTCTTGCAATGGTTCAACCAAAACATCAAAACCCACATGAAATTTCTCAAAATCCTACCGACAAAATGAAAACCAAAACTGAATTCATTGTATCTACAACAGATTCCAAAAGGTGGGTACTTTGTAATTGTGATTCCGGAATTCCCTTCCCGTTTTTGTTTAAATAATTGGGAAAATTGCTTACAGCAGAGCTCTTCGCAACTTTGGGGAAAGAAATGGATTTGAAATGGATTTTGAAACTGTCCAAGCTGAAATGTAAACCATTGCAGTTTTTCTGAGCACGTTCACTAGAGGAAAACATGTCATTTTTTCCTATTCTTTCCATCTCCCACTATAATCATAATGGAGAGGGGAAAATAGCCCTTCTCACTCAAAACTTTTGAACCAATTACATTTCATAAAATTAATTTTGGATATTTGTTTTGTTAAATATTTTACGTATTTACTTTACAGTTATACAAATATTTGTCAAATAGAAAATAAAATTGAACTCTCATTTGTTAAAATCCAAGTTATTAATAACTTGTTAAGGAAGAGGCATTGCCTATAATTCCCTTGGCAGAAACTAAAAATAACACTAAAAGTCACCTATAATTAAAAAATTCATCTCAATCATTTTTGACAATTCATATTTAGTTTTAAACTAGAAGGTAACAAACATTCAATAAGATTACTTCAATGCATCTCAACCATCTACTCAACATCAAATTTAGACCATTCATATTCCCAATAAAAAATAAGGCACTTGGAAAATTCACTGCATGCCAACAATTCATCGTGAGAAAATTCACCACCATGAAAAATTCACTTGAAGGAAAATTCACCGCAGAATTCACCCAAGTGGAAAAATTAATCGCATTAACATTTTTTAATATATATTTATAAAACTTTAAAAAAAAAATTGCAAAAGAATAATTTGATTTATGATAATAAAAATGTTAATAAATGTTGTGAAAATTATTAATATATATTTTTCAAAACTAGGAAGATACCCATAAAAGAGGATTTTCCTAATTTAATGTTGAATAAAAGAGGAAAATCTTTGTAGGAATAAGAGAAAGAAAGTGGAAGATGAATGTAGGAACTCAAGAGGAGGTGCTACAACACCATTTATTTATTTTTAAAAGGAAGGGATGAATATGTATTACAAAAATATTTATTACTTATTTTTAATTACATAAATTAAAAATCTAGAATATAGGATTGATATTAAAGGGAATTATTTATTAATAACAAGGGTATATCAGAATAAAATAATTAATAGGTGGAAGAAAAACATTTTGAAATGGTTGTGAGAGAATATGAGGTAAACAAACTTGAATACACCTCTTATAAATCTATAATAAATATAGAAGAGAATCCTTCTATAAGCAACATAAATCTACATATACTAGCCTTGAACAAAAGAATCTAGGATATAAACAAATATCAAGAACCTATTAATTTCTTTTATTTTTTTATATAGGTACCTATTTCCCTCGTCAATCTCAACCATGGGATATTGTAATTTTCTTTCATGATATTGACATTTCTACATCATATCTACTTATTGAGTCAAATTTCTTAATAATTTTATAGAGAAATTTTCTTTATTTTAGTTTATTATGTGTCCCCAGTGAAAATATTTCCTTCCTTAAGTAAAGTATCACTTCATGTCTTACTTGATATTCCTGATGTGTCCAAATTTGATTAGTATCCTATTTATACTTGTGATTCATCTTAACTAATTGTTGTCTTACTTCTTGATGTAAATTCTTTGATATACTCTACTTAATATTTAGCTACAAAACTCTTCTTGTGGTTTATGGTGACTCTTTTAATTTTAAAACATTCATTAGATTCTAGCCACACATAACTTTAAATGGCATTCCACCAAGTAATTTTATTTTTTAATTTATTATAAGAAATTTTTTATTGTAGTAAGATTAAATCCCAATTTCATATTTTTGAACTTGATAAACATCTTAATAATCATCCAAAAATCTTATTTATTTGTACATCTATTTGCATACCATATTTTAAAATAAAATTTAATTCTATATTCATATTCTTTCATAATGTTCCAAAAAATAAGCAAAAAAATTTACATTCTTATCTAATAAAATACTCTTACCTATCCATGCAATCTCATAATTTATCTAAAAAATAAATTAGCTATATGTATTGCATCATTATTTTTACCACAAGAAAAGAAATGTAAAAACCTATAACATCTCTAAACAACCACACAAATATTGGAGTAAAAAAATAATCATCTAATTAATTGCTTAATTAAATATTAATTAATTCTTAGGTTCTCTTTACACTAGCATATTTAAGATAAACTTAGGTTATGCCAGTTTCCATCAAAATTTAGAGGATGAGGCTAAATTTTGTGATCTAATTTATTCCTCACCTAGGGTCTCATCTAGGATTCCTTTATCCTTATTATAAAGATTTATTATTGTATATCGTGTAGTTCATATTTTTTAGATCAATAAAAAAATTAAGCTTGCAAAGTGAATCGATTATTTTCTCTCTTTTGCGATAGATGTTTTGGTTGTAGGTGATATCTAAGAGCTATGAAGTGTTGGACTAATCATCATCATCTCCCTTTAGATTCGAGACATGGAATAACTGCCCCATGTGTGTCCGCTTATCTCTAGAGTTTGTATCGAGCATTAACAAGTCGATCTTTCGGCGTAATGACAAACGTGTTCCAACAAGTGATATTAGAGTTGTGGTCGTAGGTTCGAATCTCTTTGTGTTATACTAAGGGGGGATTGTTGGACTAATCACTAGCGTCCCCCTTCAAATTTGAGACATGGACTAATCGTCTCTCATGGATCCATTTATCTCTGGTATTTGTATTGGGAATTAACATGTCAATCTTTTGGTGCAACAACAAACATGTTCCAATATGAGGCTCAAGAATTAAATCTAACATGGTATCATAGCCTTACATATATGATTACCTATCATTTTTTTGGAGATTTAGACTTGAGCATTCAAATGGAGCATCCTAGAGTAAAGTGGACCTTACCCAAGTGCATTGTAAACATCCAAAAACCCTAAGAATATCTATCGAAACCTTGAACTTTGAAGAAGAAAAAATTAAAGCACAATACTTTTTGGGTCTTAAAAATTTGTGTTGAAAAATTTGTATGACTGTATGGAATCCATATAGTTGTATAGTTAGTATAATTCCATACAGTCAACATTAGTAATGTGTAAGTTTTGCATCAAAATATAACACCTTGTGTAAATTTCCATTGAGCCTATATGAAATTTGATGAATGCTATTTTTTCTAACAATGGCATACGATCCAACAAGAAGTGATGTTAGTAGGGTACAACATATTTTTTCTACTATACAAAATCTGATGAATGTTATTTTCTAGGTCAACCAAAAAAATATGTGTATAAGCTTATAAAAAAAAACTATCCAAAAATACATATGCTCCCACAATGCTTATGTAAATCAATATTTCTTCTATTGCTTTAATTGAAATGTTGTAATGTGAATGATGTGCCCTCAAATGTTTGAAGTAGATAGGATACTTAAGGATATGAAAAGAAATGCATTAAATGCTTAGAAATATAAGGATATAAAAATAAATCAAAGAAATTTACAAGAGTTAGCGAAAATATCAATTTAAAAATTGAGTTTTAAATGGTGAAGTTATGGATTACTTGGTTGACCCTTACATTGTGGACTTAGCCCAAGACATGAAATGGGTCAAATTAGAGTCGATAATGGGTGGGTGGAAGTATATGCATGTTTGGTTGTCATAAATGAATGGATAGAGTGAATATATTGGAAATGTGAATATAGGGATAAGGTAGGTGGTAAGCATATGGGGATATGTGTAATGGATAGGTAGATGACAAATGGTAGGGGACCTTATTTTGCACAAAACTACATCATTTGTCAATACAATAATGTATCAAAGGTCTCTCCTCAAAATGGGTAGGAAACTAAATGGGAAAAGACTTTTACATGAAAATTTCATAATTATAATTTTAAAAGTATTTTTTAGAGTCTACAAATAAAACTCTAGAACTTAGAAATTACAAGTAAATTTAAATAATGAAAGATCTAAAGTCATCACTTAGAAGAATTTAATCTTAAATGTCAAACTAAATGGGAAATGACTTTTACAAGAAAATTTCATAAATTATAATTTTAAAAATATTTTTGATAGTCTACAAATAAAACTCTACAACATAGAAATTACAAGCAAAGTCAAATAATGAAAAATCTAAAGTCATCACTTAGAAGAATTTAATCTTAAATGTCACTTTAAAGATTTGAACTAGAATCTTCAAAATTAAACATGAATACTCTAACCACTTAATCTCAACTAAGATTACCATTACAAATTTAATAAACAAATCTTAAAAAATAGAAATTAAAGAATAAAATAACTTGTAATAATATTGTCAAATGTAATGCCGATCCATTCAACTCAAACTTAAAATACTACTCAAATCTAACAAGAGATAATGCAATAGGAAGAAACTAAAGTGCTTACATAATGATATATAATACAAGAGAAGGAACCTTACATAATGATAAATAATACAAAAAGAAGAACCAAAAAGTGCTTACATATTATGATCAATATGTTGGGACATTGCATTTATTGAGAACACCATTATTTACTCCTTATGAACAACTACAACTGAGAAATTACAAATAAAGTCAAATTATGGAAGATTTAAAATCATCAATTAGAAGAATTAATCTTAAATTTTCCACTTTAAAGATTTGAACTAGAATCTTCAAATAAAACTTAAATACTCTAACCATTTAATCTCAACTAATAAACAAATCTTTAAAAAAAACATTAAAGAATAAAATAGCTTGTGATAAGATTTTCAAATGTAATGCTGATCCATTCAACTCGAACTTAAAATACTATTAAAATCTAACCATAAATAATACAATAGGAAGGACCTAAAGTGCCTTCCTAAAGTGCTTACATAATGATATATAATACAATAAAAAAAACCTGAAGTGCTTACGATGATAGATAATACGATAGATTCTTAACATTAAAAATGTCAAATAGCTCTCTTGCAAGACGCTTTGTCTTTGAGCAAAGAAACAAGGTTGTGGATGTTTGGTCGATAGATTTGGCAGCCGTTGCTGTTCAAGACTCTACTAATCTCTTGAACGTTAGATCTGATATGCCTGCCTTCCTCTTCTTCCATCAACCTGCGAATAGCCTTTGTGACGTCTTCCTTAGAAAGAGAATCATCCTCCTTTCTTCTCCTGATCTCCACCCCCACCTTGAGTTCCTGGGCTATGAGCTTAGCATTTAAGCCCTGTTCGTACTGTAGAGGAAGAGTCACAAGTGGGACCCCAAACCTCAATCCTTCCGTCACTGAATTCCACCCACACTGAGTGAGAAACGCTCCCACAGAAGTATGACCGAGAATGTGCAACTGAGGCGCCCACTCCGTCACCAAAAGTCCCCTTGCTTGGGTGCGCTCAACAAAGCCTTGGGGCAACTCAGCAGCCACCTGGCGGAGAAGAACAAACAGAAATGGAAGCCCACTTTCTTCTAAGCCCGCCGCCAACACACCGAGCTCTTGGGTATTGAGAATACATTGGCTGCCAAAGGACACCACGACCACCGAACAGGGCTGTTGCAGATCCAGCCACGCCAAACAACGGCCAGCAGCCGGTGGCGGCGGCAGATCCGGCATCAGCACTCCCACGGGAAGCACGGGCCGCCCGATGATTGTTTGCAAGTAGTCCATGTATTCTCCTTCCAATTCTGCGCATGTATTGAACAATACAACCCAACTACCCTTCAAAGACATGTTCCATCGCTCTCCCATGTTGATGTGCCGTTCCTTCTTTTCGAAGAAATACACGAATTTGTGGGTTTCAGATGCTGCTTGGCAGATGTGGGCCGAGGGGAAACCAGGTAGTGGTACTGTCAGATCTGGAACTGTTATGCCCTTCTCTGTCATGGCGGCTGCATGGCCCAAATAGAAACCTGTGCTGGCGGCAGACGTGATGACAAAAAAAATGGTGGGAATGCCCAATTTGGCAGCGATTGCAGAAGCCCAGTACTGTGTCATATCATGGATTACAAAATCCGGTGAAACCGTCCCCAACAGGTCTTCAAATGGCTTCTTCCACTCGTCCATGGCTTTTATAATAAATTGAAAGCTGCCTCCTTGCTTTAGATCTGCAGCTGATTCCACCCCTTCCGGCAGGCCTTCTACAGAGGGCAGTGGAAGCTCCAGCAGATCGATTTCTGGGATGTGTTGTAGCTGTGATATCTGCTGCCTTATCCATGTGATATTGAGGGGAGTGGAGAGGATGGAAATTTTGAGACCGTGAGCACCCAATTTCTTGGCCAGCTCTAAGAAGGGTCCTATGTGGCCGTATGCAAGCCAAGGGACCATCATAACATGAAGCTGCTGCTTTTCTTGTTCCATACTCACCAAGAACAAATTGCAAGTTTCAGTTTGGCTTATTTTGATTGCTAGAACTGTTCAAGGGTTGCAAGCACATTTGGCTGCAGTTGAGCATTTTTGTAAGGATGTTGGTATGCAAGTCAACATTAGTAAGACCAAGATTATGGTATTCTTTAAGAAGAAGAAAAAAAATCAGTTCGACTTTTATTTGGAAGGGAGTATTATAGAGGAAGTAACGGAGTATAAATACTTGAGAATTGATTTCAACAAGAAGCTATGTTGGGAAACTTGCAGAAGGAAAAGAACTTTGGGAGGTTGGAGAGCCCTTTCTTCTCTTCAAAACAGATGTAGAGAGGCAGAGTTATGGGATTGGAAAACTATTCAAACATTGTTTGGGCTGTTAGTTATACGGGTGGTCCTTTATAGGTGTGAAATATGGGCTAGCAACACTTCTAACATCCAGTGGGCACAGATAGAGAGAATTCAAAAGTATTTGATCACAAGCAAATTCAAACTAAAAGCTTTGGTTCCCTATGAGATACTTCTTGCTGAAACAAGGGCAATTTCTATTGAGGCCATCGCTATGGTGAGTCTTTTGAGATATTTGAAAAAGGTTGAGCAGATGGAAGCTCATTGGTGGCCAAATGTTGTTTTTAGAAGTGTCTTAGGGGAAAGAAAAAAGGCTTGGATGAAACAAAATTGTAAGTGGATGAACAAGTGAAACATTCACTTCAATGAGTGTTCTAATAATGGTAAGGAATTAAAGTTGTATGTGGTTGAAAAGTTTCGCAAGGTTATGTGGACAAGAGTGGTTGGGAGAAAGAAAAAGTATTATGTAGAAGTATTTAATCCCAATTTGGACTATCAACAAAAGGCATATATAAAGGCAAATATTCTGTGGAGATCAAAGATTCTCATTGCACAATTGAGGACTAACTCACATCGTCTTTGGTGTCATGACAATGGGGAGATGGAAAAGGCCAAAAGAAGTTTGGGAAGAGTGGGTTTGTATCTTTTATGGTGCTGGGCAGGTGGAAACTGAAAAGCATTTTACCCTAGATTGTAAAGCTTACAGCGGCATCATCAGAGGAAACTACATAAGTGGGTAAACAGCTGCAAATTTTCAATATTTATTCAGCATGGAATGGGTGGACAGAATGGGAGAGCCCATTATCAAACTAAACGGTAGAAGAACAACACTTCACAGTGCTAAAATAGCAGGGTTCACTATCCCATAGGCCTTCTTTTGATCTTGTGGCTGATGTGGGCTCTCCTAACCGTTCCCACTTCCCGTCGGGAGATGTTCGCTGTTGCCGTTCATTCGGTGATCCCGTTAACCCAATTCAAATTTTGCTCCCGCACGGAACTTCAGTTGGGGTCCCGTAAGCGCTTGATCGCATAAAACAGGAGCGCCAGAACAGATATCTGAGGCACAACAGATACGCAAAAGAAGTCTATATCGCCGTTTCACCATACGCAACACACAGATTTCAAACCTGATCAGTTTCTATTTGCCATTGTACTTCCAGCCCGTCACAAAATGGTAGCTTTGGAACAGAGTATAGACATCCATTAAAGCATAATGCAAGGTGGATTGTTATCAGATATTACAGATGAAATGTTCTGGTAGTGTATGCAATATGTGGAAGCATAGACAAGGCATGTGAACTGTTCGACTGGATGCGTCAAAGAAATGTGATCTCATGTAATGCTATGATTGCAGGATATGCACAAATGCGTTTGTTGAAAAGGATTTAGAAACTCTCAACCAAATGCGATTGGCAGGTGTAAAGTCATACTCCGCAACCTTTGCCAGCATCCTCCCAGCCTGTGCCAAAATGGGAGCTTTGGAACAGGGTGTGGACATCCATCGCAGGATAAACGATAGAGTAATTTTGCCACATGTTGTAGCTGCAACTGTCCTGGTAGACATGTAGGCAAAATGTGTAAGCATTGATAAGGCACATGAACTGTTTGACAGAATTCCATGATTGATTGCAGGATATACAAAATAGTGGAAGCATAGATAAGGCACCTGAACTGTTTGACAGAATGCCTCAAAGAGAATTGTTCTCATGGAATGCCTTGATTGCAGGATATTAACAAAATGGATTTGTTGAAATGGCTTTAAAAACTCCCAACTGAATGCAATTGGCAGGTGTAAAAGCCAGACTCTACAACGTCTGCTAGCATCTCCAAGCCTGTGCCGAATGGGAGCTTTTGAATAGGGTACGGACATCCATCAAAGCATAAAGGATAGTGCAACTGCTCTGGTAGACATGTATTCAAAATGTAGCTACATAATTACGGCAAAGGCGTTTCCTTATGTGAGATTCATCGAGCTATTTTTGCCTATCAACGGTGCACACTCTCAGTGAGGGCATGCTAGACAGTTCGGACGATCCTGACCATTCCTCATAGCATTGACTGCGATAGCTTTCAAAGCGTAGGAAGCTGGACGGAGAAGACGTGTGACACTTATCAGCTCAGGCTTTGAATTGGAAAGCAATTATATTTATTATGGGCTTCTCCTTAGATCGAACTTCAATGCTAATAACTGCTCCTTGCAAACTCAGTTACTCCTTCCCACCTGTGTAGTCTCTTTCGCCAGGGCATTCTTTTGTATGAGATATTATCTGCAAATTATAAATATACCTAGGAAATTCTAGATACACATGTTGAACATTTTTATCATTCAAATGGTGACGGTGGTTCAGGGAATGTGACGTTGAAATGCCATTTTAAAATCGTCTAGCCAGTTTTCCCTAAAGCTTCACATCTCGTACCATGGATTTGAAAAAATATTATACTCTTATCAGATCCGTATCGTTAGGCTTTTAAGAGAGATAAATATGCTTCAAGCGCCCCTGCTTTGTCCTTTCTGATGGGTATTTGTGCGGGTAAGGCTTTATTATCCTTTTGCTTCTGCCTTGTTCTCTGGAAGTTATCAGGATATGGGGGAAGGGTTTTTTAAATCCTGTTTCAGTTCAGTTTGGGCGAAATTGCCTAGAGTAACTTACCACATAGGGCTAGCGAATCATGTGTCTTTCAGATTTCTTCACAACTGATCTCTAATACACATTCTTCTTATTTTTCTAATCTGGAAAGCTCTGCCAGCCAATCCATACCAGTAACAGCTCTCCATCCCTTTGTACGTTGTCATAATTAGGAGATTTTTATGATTTTGAACTGGCCAGGCTTAGGAATCAAAACACTAGTCCGCGCTAGACTTGCTGAGAATTCCCCAACAGAGCAATGCAGGAAAACTGTAAAACTAGCGATGGACTTCAACAAAATAGAACAACACTTCTGAAAGAAAGCGCTTATTCAAATCCCTTATAGGGTTACCAATTGCTTTTGATGTCATAGTCCAGATTCAAGTGGGTATAAATGGTTAGAGCCCCTTTCTGGAGTTTAATAGGGTTTTTATAAAATGGACTCGAGCCCTTCATATGATGACCACCTGCAATTGGCATGTCACTTGATGCTTTGGGTTGCTTTCATGTCAGATCAATCTTTTGAGAGTTAATTAAGCCTCGATTCTCCATCAGTTCGTCATATTGTATTTAATCCAAGAGCATTTAAATATATAGAGACGATTTGCTCACTAAGGAACAAACGTAGGCATTTATAAATAGAGCTGCTTTGATCTCTTTCTATTTTTATGTCTTAGAATAGCTTCACCTATGACATGGAATAGACCCACTAATCAAAGAAATCAGATACAGCATTACATATTTTCCTCCCAGTACATCAATTGACCCTGTCTATGTCATTCAATCACCCATGCTCTAAATGAGATACGGCCTTCCAAGTTTGAGCAACCATATACAACTATAAAATAAGTCTTTCTATCTTCATTATGATAATTTTGAATTTGTAGCTTATGTTTGTCAGTCTGCAATATGCCTCCATTGAACATATATAAACAGAGCAGTTTACCAAATTGCACATAGATTAACAATGAAAATTTGTGTGTTATACTTATTTTCTCCTCTAGAATCTCCAACTAGGACATGAATACCATTGAATTTCTGATTTAGTTTGTCTGTATAGCTTGAGAGATTGGATTCACAATAGAACACTTTAAATATTAGGTTATTTTCCAAGAAAACAATCTACTTTGATTTCCATGAATTCAACATCTCATGCTATAGTTACTAATGTAATATATTTGTATAGAACACTTTAATTATCAGGTTGTGAACTGTTTGACATAATACCTTAAAAAATGTCATCTCATGGACTGCAATGATTGCAGCATACGTACAAAATGGATTTGTTGAAAAGGCTTTAGAAAATTTCAAGCAAATGCAATTGGCAGGTGTAAAGCTAAATTCCACAACCTTCGTCAGTATCCTCCCTCCCTGTGCCAAAATGGGAGCTTTGGAACAGGGTATGCACATCCATCAAAGCATCATGGAAGAAGGATTTTTTTCATATGTTGTAGTTGGAAATGCTCTGCTAGACATGCTTCCAAAATGTGGAAGCATAGAAAAGGCACGTGAACTGTTTGACAGAATGCCTTAACAAGAGGTTATCTCATGGAATGGAATGATTGCAGGATATGCACAAAATGGAATTTTTGTTTAAAAGCTTTAGAAAATTTAAAGCAAATATAATTGGCAGGTGTAAAGCCAAACTCCACAAATTTTTCCAACATTCTCCAGTCCTAAATAGGAGAATTGGAAAAGGATATGTACATCCATCAAAGCATAAAAAATAGAGGACATTTATCCTGGTGGACATGTATGCAAAGGCATGTGAGCCTGTTTGATAAAACGCCCCAAAGAGATGTCATCTCATGGAATGCAATGATTGCAAGATATGTACAACATGGATTTTGCAAGGATGCTCTCAAAATGTCTGAATTAATGAAGCACTCTGGAACATGCAGCCATACGGATTTAGTTGATGAGGGTTGTACATACTTCAGTCATATGAGTAACCCTTATTGCATTACATCTACAGTTGATCATTATGTTTGCATGGTTGACTCTCTTGCCCATACTAACTATCTTGAAGATACTCTACATTTTATCATTAAGATGCCAGTTGAACTTGTGGTGGTTGTGCGGATTTGTCTTCTGGGTACCTATAGATCGCATATGAATATAAGCTTAAGAGTATTTATAGCGATAATGCTTTTTTATTTCAATACTAAAAATGTTGCGACATATGTTCTTCTCTCAAACATCTATGCAGAAGTGGGCAGGTGGGGTGAAGTTCACATGGCAAGGAAATTGATGAAAGATCGAGGAATTAAATAGATCTCTGGATGTAGTTGGATTGAAGGCCATAAAACGTTCCATGTTTTTCGTGTAGGAGACATATCACATCCACAAACACAATAGATCTATGCAAAGTTGGAGAAATTGGACTTGGGAGATGAGGGTAGGAGGGTATTTTCTAGATTCAAGGCATTTACTTAATGTTGTAGAAGAGGAGGAAAAATATTTTTTTCTCTCCCACCATAGTAAAAAGTTGGCAGTTGCATTTGGTTTGTTAAAGTTTAAACAACACCCCTAGAACAATTATTAGAGTTGTTAAGAACCTTCAGGTATGCGCTGATTACCACATTGCATCAAAATTTATCTCCAAAATAGTTGCAGGAATAAAATAAGTTCAAATAGTTTTCTACTAATTTTTTATAACGGAAATAAATACATGTATTGTTGTTTCATAGGTACTGAAAGAAATAGATATTTTGTTTCAAATCTTGGTGTAGATAGAAAAAAATGGGGGACTCTTTTCTATTTATTGCCTTGCAAGTTTGAATGCTGAATAATAGTATATAGCTGAAAAAGAAAAGAAAATATGTATTTTGATTTCAAAAAAGACGGAAAAAAATTATATTCCGTAAAAAGCTTCATGTAAATTCTCTTGTAAAATGAAATGCAATATGCAACGTTTATATATTTTGTTTATGATATATAGCCTTCACTTAGTTGCAACACAAATATATTTGAAATATCCTTATAGATTTTAATTAAGTTGAAATAAATAAATAATGTAAAATGGTTTTCTTTTATGATTATGAGGTACTGTAATAACAAAAAAAAGTTTTCAAGGAATTCTATAAATCAAAGTTATAGAAGTTGAAGTTTATTCAAGTGTATTTGGCAAGATAAAATGAGCATAAAAAATAAGAATAAAAATAAAAGCTTCTATTATGAATAAAAATAAGTTTGCATTGAGTATAATATTGGTGAAGGAATACAAACATGCCTCTTGTTGGTCCATGGGAAATCAACAGTTTATTTATCCCAATAATGAAATCTTTAAAGCATAACAATTATTTTTCTTACATATATGTAAATAATACAAAATAAAGTCCATTTAGGCATGCCATTTAAGGAAATAGGCAAAGTATACATCTGAATGTCTGTTACAGTTAGACAGTAATTTCTAAATAAGAGATTAAATCTGACAAATCTGGTCAGACCCCTTACTCTATTTTTCCCTAGAGAAAATGAAGGAAAATCAACAACACCTTTAAGATAAAATGAGGCTGTGTAGCAACAATAATTTATTTTTATTTGGAAGAGAAAATAATATACATTTTTAAACAGGGACAATGCTCTTGCAGAGATTATAGGTGATGTTAAATGAAATGATCTAAAAAATGAGCTTGTACTATAATAATGTGCATAGTGTGAAATAATAAAAAAAGGAATAAGGTTTTATTTTCAGTTTCTAAAATTTTATTTTAAATTTTAGTATTTGGGAATCTAGACCATTCTATTGGCTTCATAAAATTAAATGCATAAATTACAATACAGATCACTTCTTATAAACAAACCTATTTTATAATAATATGCTTATATGATAATATAAGCATTGCTAAAAAATTTAAAACTTTAACCCTAAATCCACCTCATTCATAAACCCAATTCACAGTTATTAAATATAAGAATTACATAAAAAGAAAGACTTGGATCCTTTGGCAATCCCTATTAGGTAGACATGGCATAAAACAAATAGGTATATTGATTTTAAAAGATAAAATGATAGGTTTTCATGAATCCAATATAATGATTGACAAATATCAAAGGCATTAATGAAATATAAACCTTTGCTACAAAATATTCTTATCCATCTAAAAAAAATTCAAACCCTAGTATTTGACTACCAAGAAATGAGAAGTCATTTTGTAAAGTCTTTTTTTTTATTAGTTGTATTATCTCTTCCCAATGTTAGGTCAACCATTTGTGATTGATTATTCCTAATACATTACAGATTCAGGGTATATAATTTTATAGAAGCACACATAGATTTTGTCTCATTTATAATTAGATATTTTTAATGTTACTTCACATCTCTTTGTTTGGTAAGATAGCTAATAGATTTGTGAATTTACAAATATTTTTTAATCTAATTTGATTTCAACCTATCTAGTTTTAATTAGAAAGAAAAGTTCTTAAAATTTACATGTGAAGGAGTAAAACAAATTGCAATCGTGTTATGTTGTAAATGACACATACACATTCCATTTGAGAAATTCACATAATGAGATTTATTGATTATTTTTAGAGAGTAAAGAAAAAAAATTGTATATTTAAAAATAAAATCACAATTTATATTGCACTATAGTTGCATATTCATGGTATTACAAAATTGTGTTTGATGATATTTATAAATTGATATTAATGAGAAACAAGTTTGAAGATGGTTAGGAGAGAGCTAAAAAGGGCATTTTTTTGTTCTCAATTTTTTATATTAATGAGAAACAAGTTTGAAGATGGTTAGGAGAGAGTTAAAACGATCATTTTTGTTCTCACCATTTTTTTTTTCTCATTCTCTCCCTCTCTCTATATTTATCTCTTGCATCTCTTTCTCTCTCTCTCTCTTCATTTCTATCATTATATCTCCCCCTCTCTCCCTATTGCAAAGATAACATGAGCTTCTTGGTAATGGACCCTATTTTTCTTTGTGAGTCAAAGGTTTTGTTTCAATCATGTTTGGATCTCTATAAGTGAATCCATAATTTATTTGAAGTTGTCCCTTCTCCATTTATACATTCCTACCAATTGATCAAATGTACTACATAAATATATATGAAATAAAGACCAAAATTTTCCTACATTTACCTTCCACACCACTTTGGCATACCCATTGCACACCAAGGTGCGATTGCTAGTTATAAGTAATTTTGATACTATAGGTAACTGTAGCTATAATTCACCGTTAAGGGAATTGAGAAAGGTTTAGATGAAGTATATGCTTAGGTTAAAAATTGTGAAATAATTATTTTGTGGATGTGCATTATATTTGTGACTTGTGATGCTATTAAACTATGACAGTCTATGTCAAGGCTAGAGTTATCAATGTGGTTGTTGTGTGAATATGTCATTCTATGTTTATGAATTCATGAGTCCCATATTCTCATGTCTAAGTTGGAATCCTTGTGTACAAGTTTGATCTATTGTAGCACAACATGCATGCGATCTAGTAATAAGAAAATCTACAAACTAAATTGTTGATTATTCTTTAGGTCTCAATGGAGTTGTATAGTTGCCATTTTACAAAGAGAATAGCTCCATGGTCATTCATGCAGAAAGTAACATGGTGGTTATTTAGGACCAATGCACTTACAATACCAACAAAATGGAAAGTTGTGTAGGCACGTGATGTTCTTGAAAGTCAATAGCCAAGATTAGATATTGATGGTGGAGATAGAACCATGTGGATAAAAGAAACGTAACAAGCATGCTTTGAATAGTCACGATTACCACTATGGAGACTACATATTAAATAGGACATGTGGCATGAGTAGATTGGGCCATAGCAAAGACATTGAGCTCACCACCACCACAAGTGATGTTTAGTTAGCAGAGACTTGCATTTGAATTCTTATTGGACATATTCAAAGATCATGCACTTGTAGGATAGAATAATTTTAACACACTAGGATGATTTCAACACTTAGACATGAGACACTCAAAAGGATAAACCACATGTCACCAAAGATGAGGTGTAAACATTTTGCATATGCAGCTAAATGGGATTGAGCTATATAAAATACAAGGCTAGTTGTCTGCATGAAGTGGAATGTTGCACAATAGCCAAATAGGAGATGTGTACTCCCAAATTATATTTTGTGCACTACTAATCAAAGTGTGTCATATAACAACAATGAATAACTATGGTAGGGTAAGCACACCATCTTTAAGGGGTGGGCACAAGAAACTATGGGCTATGATATGGGCTAATCAAAGTAGAAATAGTGATCAAGGACATGAACATGGGATAATTTGTGGATACCAATAGGAAGTGATTGGTGGAGGCTACTAACCAAGGAAATGGTGATAAGAGTTTAGTATTTTATGTATGTACCTTAAGTTAATTGGTGACCAGCTAAGGGTAATCAACATTAAACTAGAAAAGTGCATAGGAGCTAGTTTTTTGGGATTGTAGTAATAAATATTGGCACACAAGTTTGATATGAATTGTGGTAGTGATGAATTTAATGAACTAGTCCTAGGATAAAGAACAACATGTAGCTTGCATGACTTCAACTTGAAGGGGTAAAATATCAACTTTAGGCATACGAAGACACATTAAACAATAAATTAGACCATGTAAAGCCCAAGTATACCACAAAACCAAGGTCATGTGTAATGGGTGATCCCACAATAGTGGTTTACAATTTTTGGCCAAACTGGACACTGATTTTTATTTTTTTAAAACTAAATCTTCACATTCGGGCACCTATAGCGGTTAAACCGTGAGGAATTTGAAGATGATGCAAACTAGAGTCTTGTCACATTTTGTTTGCAGATTCTAAAAATATTTTTTTCAAACTTTTTGGAATCAGATTGCACTTCTTTTTCCATCTCCCACGAAAATTGGTTTTTTTCAAAAAACAACATTTTTAAAAAATGACGCACACCGTATCACGCATAACTTCTTTTCCTTGAAAGATAAAATTCTAATTCTTTCAAATTGATATTTTTAACTCCGATATCTAGTGCTTCCACTTGGTTAGATAGTTTTTTATTGAATATTTTTTCTTTAATCAAGTTTCAAAGTCAAATCAATTACAATTCAGACATAACGCAACCGTATAACGCATAACTTTTACTATATGTATCGATTTTTTTATTTATTTTTTGTTGGATCAAGGACTCCAATATCTGGTGCACTCATATTTTTAATTTTTATTTTTTTGATAATATTCTATTTTTCCACATGTGCAGAACAAAGAGTTTTGTTTTCGATGAAAAACCTATATTTAATAAAACTTAAAAAACAAATAGATAATATAATCAAAAGATATTAAAATTATATTCGTTGGATAGCTCGTTTTGAGGGCAACCTGATACCAGGTGGGTTTCTGAGATCTCCTCCATTTTCATTCTCAAATCGAGCTTCGAAGCGCAAAATTATGAGCAATTTTGGTGCCTACGAGGATGTGGGTGAAAATAAGTGGGTTCGGTCGAACAACTGTTCGATCGAATAAAAAAATAATGTTCAACTAAATAGGGGTTAGACAGAACTAGTGTTCGACTGAACCCATTTAACATACAATAAAAAAATAGATTTGAATGGGGTTTGGTCGAACATTCTAAAAATGTTCTGTCGAACCCCCTCTATTAAAAATTAATATTTAATATTAATATAAATATAAATTATATTCTTTTTAAATTATGATTTGAGAGAGAGATATGGAGGGAGTGGGAGAGAAAGGGAGAGTGCGGGTAGGAGGGAGATATTTGAGAGAGAGATAAAGGGTAGGGGGTATAAGGGTTTAGGGTTTAAGGGTTAAGGGTAGAGGGGAGAGAGGGAGAGGGGGTAGGAGGGAGAGACTTAAGAGAGAGAGGGGGAGAAAAATCAAATCGAAAGAATCAGGTTAATTCAGGATCCCAAAATCAGAAGCTTAAGAAAAATCGATGAAGGAAAAATTCAAAAGTCAAATCGAAAAAATCATCAAAATCAAGTTCAAATTCAGAGTCCGTCGAAATCCAGAATCAGGCAAATCCATCAAAAAGTCTCCGTTCAAATCAGGATCAAATCAAAATCAAAATCAAATCAGGATCCAGGATCGTCGGATCGAAGTCAGGATCAGTCCAGGATCAAATCAGGCATCCATCGTCAGGATCAAATCTTGCGAAATCAGAAATCAAAATCAATCCGTCCAGAGTCAAATCCGCGTCAATCAAATCAGGCAAATCAAAATCCGGATCAGATCAGGATCCAAATCAAAATCCGGCATTTCCAGATCAGGCACGTCAAAATCTCAGGATCAGGATTCAGGATCAAAATCAAAATCATCAAATCAAAATCGGAAAAAGACAAATCAGTTCAGGATTCGAAATCACGAAAAGATAAAAGTCGAGATCGACAGGTGAAATCCCGAAAATCGAGAAAAAGATCACGGAAATAAGGTCCGGGATCAAAATCTCGAAAACAAAAATCAATCGTCAGAAAAACCGCGTCCAGCGAAGATATCCTCGTAAAATCGCAGTTCAGTTCCGGGGTCAAAATCATAAACTTATCGAAAAAGATCGAAAAAATCCAGTCAAAAATCTCAAATTCATCCGGGAGATCAAATCAAAATCAAACTCGTCCGCTCGAAATCGAAAAATCAGGGTCAGGATTCAATCCAAAATCA
This sequence comes from Sequoia sempervirens, assembly GCA_007258455.2. NCBI lineage: Eukaryota > Viridiplantae > Streptophyta > Pinopsida > Cupressales > Cupressaceae > Sequoia > Sequoia sempervirens. The sequence continues at coordinate 41,881 of VDFB02085887.1, forward strand.
GAAATCGAAAATCGCATCAAAAGAATCTCAGGATCAGGATCAGGATCAAAATCAAATCAGATCGGAAAAATCAAACAAATCGAGTTCAGGGATTCGGAAATCAAAAGGAAAAAGAACCGGAAACAAAATCGAAAATCAGCGTCAATCAGGATTCCGGGATCAAAAATCAAAAACAAAACAAATCAGTAAATCGAAAAAGCTCGAAAAAATCCAAAATCCGGTCAGGTCCGGTCAAAATCAAAAATGAAAAATCAACGTCAAAATCCAGAGTCCAGGATTCAAAAGAAAAAAAGGAAAAGTCGGAAAAACAAAAATAAATCGAAATCGGAAAAATCAGGATTCAGGGTCAAAATCAGATCGTAATCAATCAGGCATTTCGAAATCGAAGCGACATCAATCATCAAAATCAAAGTTAGAGTTCAGGGTCAAATCCAGAAATCAGAAAACTCATCAAAAGATCGTTCGTCAAAATCTCGATTCAGGATTCCAGAGTCAAATCAAAAGAATCGACGGTTTTCCGCGTCAATCAAACGCATCAAATCAGGATCAGGATCAAAATCAACTGGCATTTCACGAGAAATCCGGCGCATCAAATCAAAATCTCCAGGATCAGGATCCGGATCAAATCTTTTTTAAAAATCCGTTTGCAAATCCGGCATTCCACGTCTTTTTGTTTTCCGTCCGGTCAGGATCCGAAATCGCTCGGCGCAAAATCCGGCAAAATCATCGAGCAATCATCCAGGATCCAGAGATCCAAATAAAATCGAGCAAAATCAGTCCAGGATTCAAATCAAAACTTTCAGGCGAAATCGAAATCAATCCAGTTCCAGTCATCAAAAAACAAAAAAAATCAATCCAAAGAATCGGAAAGATCGAAATCAGGAATCAGGTTCGATTCAGGTCCGATAAGGTAGAGGGGAGAGAGGAGGGGTAGGAGGGAGAGACTTTAGAGAGAGAGGGGGAGTGGGAGAGAGAGAAAGGTTAGGTTTAAGGGTTAGGGTAGAGGTGAGAGAGGAGGGCATGAGTGGAGATACTTGTTTTTGAGAGAGATAATAATTTTATACTTATAATTAGGATAATACTTAATTTTAAAATTTACATAGTTTCTCATGGAAGAATTCGATGGAACAAATTATATAAGTTGTATATAAGTCTATATAAGATTCTTGAATTTAAGAATTCTATGAAACAAATATAAGTTGTATATAATTGTAATTTAGGAAAAATGATTTTAAAATACTTCACTACGTTTCAAATAAGGATTGAAAGCATATATGTGGGTTTACATGCAACCAAAAAAAGTGAGAGATGATGTTATCAAAGATTCTTGAAGTAAAGAATTTTCCAGGGAATAAATATGTACATATTATTGTAATTTAGGAAAAATAATTTAAAAAAAACTCACTACATTTCAAATAAGGATTGAAAGTATATATATGGGTTTACATGCAACCAAAAAAAGTGATAGATGATGCTATCAAAGATTCTTGAACTTAAGAATTTTCTATGGAACAAATATGTACATATAATTGTAATTTACACAAAATGATTTACAACTATGTACAAGTTACTATAAGTTCTCATTTGAACATGTATAGGGTTACAAGTGAACTTGAAAACCATGGATATAATCTAAGTTAAAGATTCTAGTTCAGCCCACTCTTCAATAACATCTAGAATTTTTTGATGATCATCACTATCTAGTCTCCATTTTCTTCGGCCAGGTGCATGTGGAACTGCATAAAGATGTAGAGTGGTAGCAATTATTAAGTGACTATATTGATATACCTTGTTATTAGTTTGATAGTCAACAAAATGAATCCCATGCTGAACAACTTTGAATTTTTTTAGATATGTCCCTTGCACTACAACAAAATCTGCATGGTAAACATGAACCTAAGGTAAGACATATGAACGTGTGCAACATTTTTGTTCTCAAGGTTTGTACAATATATATTTAATGTTTATAATGTAATGTGCACATGTGAATACAATGTATATAAAATTTTAAATTCAAACTCACCTATGGGAAATGGCATTCCATCACTTGTTTCAGGTTCTGTTAGCTTATTCCTCTCTTCTGTGCAACACAATAAATAATAGCTAACACCTTTGATGTTTCCAAGCTTTGCTATGACTTAAAAATCATCTCCTGTACACCAAATTTACACAAAAAAATTATAAAAAAATTAGAAATGTCTCTAAAGATCATGCTCACCCTTTCCATGCCCACTCTAAAAAAAACTCCAAACATGTAGTATTTTGTAGATTTTATGATATCTACAAAGTTCATAGAATGTCCGTGAAGATTTGAATTGTGTCGCACATCCATCTGACCATACAAAATGATTTTCAAATTTTACACCCCTGCTTCTCAAATTCTCAAAAAATATATTGTAAAGCAATGTTGGACAAAAAATGTGTCATGCTCTTTATCATCACTACTATAAAAGTGATTCTTTTTTAATGACTCATTCTTCATCTGTACTCTCAACACCATCTAATTTTGATTGTGCATGTCGATAACACACATGAACCATAATAGTGATCTGATTTGAAAAGTAATACTCTGATTGAATCTCCTTTTGATGTACAAAGGAGTAATTTTCTGCAAAGTCGACTACTGATAGAACTGCTCCACATGGGAAAGTATCTCTCAATGTTTGGAATTGTTGTGCTTGCCACTTAGCAAAAAATGAATGATGTATGTATGGTCGTATCAATTTTTAAAAATCTTCCATAAATTTTCCAATGGGAATATCCTTTTCTACATAGTTCAACCTTGTGGATTCTTTCCCAAAATTTGTTTGCAACTTTACATACTTCCTTGTTCAGTGTTAGTAAAATATGTGAATAACTAATAAACCACACTTGATCAATGAAACATTACAAACGTACAGAACCAAATAACAATCTATGAGAAATTAAACAAACAAAATCTCTAAAATACACACCTTTGCAATTTACCTGCCTTGCTAGGTCAAGATTCCTCACTCTTGAATGAAATTTAGCCAAATTTCCACATGTCTCACAAATTCCTTTTATGCAGTTTATTTGAGGTCCATTTTCATGATCACATAATATAGACTTTATGAACAAACTTTCCTATTTAAGAGGTGCATTTTGAAACCCACATCTTTCTTCTCTCATCTTTCAAAACAACTGATAGTAGAGATCAAATTCAATATGATAACAACAAGAAGTTTTAAAAAACTTGTTTATCTTCACATAATATGGCTTTAACCTTTGAAACATTGTTTGCCCAATCTTTATATGAGGATATGCATTACAAAAATTTCCTTTATGTATACATCTCAAATTGTGTTATGTCTAGCCAATGTTTGATATGATTTTCTTATAAATACTAGGTCCAATTCGTGTCTCATAAACATCTCTAGTATTTGATGATGGATGAGTCTGATCATGCCAAAAACCTGAGACCAAGTTCCTAACAACATCTTCAATCCTGTCAGAATGGGGAGCTCTACACATAATTTCCCAATTTCCTTATGAACTCTCATCCAAAAACTTTCTCTTTTTCTCATATTTTATCAATGTGGTTCTACTATAACCAATTTCAGTTGAAAGTGTAGACATTTTTCTTTTTCTTTCTATATCTTGATGTACAATAGATGTCAACATCACCCTTCTTGTAGTGGCCTTATCCAATGATCAAGATCCTTTCCCAATGGAATCTAACCCCTTTTCAACATTTTGAACAATATCCTTTTGTAATCCCATGTGTTTCTTCTTATTTGATGCCGAATGTACACCCAACAATTGTAATGACTCTTTGAGCTCATCACGAAGAAGTAAACGTGATAAAAATTAGGTTTTTTCAAGTGTATCAAGATGATTGAAATGATGATTGATCATTCCATTTACATATTTAAATACGACCCTTCTCTCTTATTATAAGGCCGGGTTGGCATAATATTTCCACATCCATTTCAAGTAAATGATCTAAATTTCTATGAGAAATGTTTCACCTTTCTAGCTAGTTTTATATGCTCATCCATACTAAAAGAGGGAGGAAGTGATCCCGGACCCTCTCCAACATGCATTGTTTGAACTTCAGTGCCTCCCTCCCTATCTTCAAGGACCATGCATTCTTGAGCAGATTCATTTGATCCAATGTCTAGATTTGGTCTGGACTTGAGCATGAAACTTCACTGTTGAGCCCTTCCTACATGTCACAAAATATTTTGCAAACAAAAGTGAGAGATGATGTTATATAAGTGAAGTTTATGTATGCAAGAAAACAAACTGATAAAACATGATGCTATAAGTGAGAGAATTTTGTGCTAGTTTTATATGCTCATCCATACCAGTAAAAGGAAGTGATCTTGACCCCTCTCCAACAAGCATTGTTTGAACTTGGGTCTCCTCCCTAACTTCAAGGTCCATGTGTTCTTTAATAGATTCGTTTGATCCAATATCTAGACTTGGATCGACTCCAGCTTGAGGAATCCCTAGAGCATAAAACATAAAAATAATTTGAGAACATTGAAGTGATGAAAATAAAAGACCAAAGACACAAAACATAAATATTGAAACAAAAAGAATTGGCTTAAGGAATTGGAGTCAAGGATCATATAAAAATTGCAACTTGCATGACCAAGATGACTTGAGGTCATTTAAAAGTATTTATAGTCATTCAAGTGCAATGATGGTTAGAAACCTTCAAAACAAATGTGTGTTAAGACATAATTTAAAGAATAATCTATCATATATAACTATTATTCCTTGGCACCATATAGCTTGAGTTTTGATGTATACATGTGTTAGTCTCTAGAAAACCTGACATTGCATTGGTTTTAAGTACAATTTGGTTTCTAATTTTCAAATAATTCCAGAACTTAGAATTGGGCATTTATTAAAATATTTAAAAAATATTTTTAAGGAGCTATTGATCATTAGATTAAATTCAATGGGAGTTTAGAAAAATCTTAAGCTAATTAGATGTTGCAATGTAGATTGGATAGGGGATATTGATCACCAAATATCAACATTAGAATGCTACTTCATTGTACATGAAGGTGTAGTTTCATGAATAATTAAGAAAAAATAATGGTTTATTTCAAAGTGCAAAGTTAGAATATATAGGAATTTGCAAAGTCATAAAATAATTAATGTGGTTGAAAAAATTATGAAAATCAAAGTGGCATAGTGAGGGACACAAAATTTAAGGTTTCATTGGAGAACTAAGCATGTATTGAAGTACACTACCATTTTCTTCATGAACAAAGTAAATAGAAAATTGTGTAGATGCAATACTCAACAATGATAATGTGATGACTAAAACATTAAACAAAGGTATTGGTAAAAGATAAGTGTAAGGTTTATAGGGAAGGATTTAATGTACAAATTTTAGTTTAAGAGTACATTTTAAGTTGGGGTATTGTAAGTTGAAAAATGGTCATACATTAAACATTTCTAATTTTAATAAGAAAGCCAATGCAAAATGTATGCACATACAAATTTATGTTTAGGTGTACTAACCAAATTATTGGGTGGAGTAATGTACAAATTATGGATTCCATCCCATCAAATGAATACTCATGATTTTTCAAAGTAAAAGTCCTAAACACACACTTGAGAGTGAGAGAGAGAAGAAACAAGCATGTACCTTGTTTCTTTCTATGATAATTTTCCAAGTTATGTTCACGCCTCTTATGTTCTTCTTTTGACAATTTTCATTGAGACACATTTTTTCTTTTTCTTTGTTGTCCCATTTTCTTCTTCAACTTAAAGATGACTCGAAACAAGTCCTCTACCAACTTAGTTAAATTATCCTCCAAAATTTTCCTTGATTGATAAAAATGAAAAGTTGTCGAGCTCCAATATTTGCCTCGATAAATGTGCAAAAACTTCTTCTCCAAAATTTGTGCTCCAAGTGATATAAATAAGAATTAATCTTGCAATTTGATATCCAGAATAATAAAAAATAAGCTTCTATTTATATGCATATGGGATGGGAAAAAAATTATTCTAGTGTACATGGAATAACTAGATCCTAGTTTAAATGAATCAAGTAGTAAACAAACAAGTTATTTCATTGTGAAGTTTGTTGAACATATTTAATTCATAGGTATGCACAACATATCTAGTAATTTTAGAATTTTGTTAAAGTGTCAAAATGTATATTAGAGGTATAATTTGAATTGAATTTTCTTAATTATATTTGAATTGAATTTCAAGTTAGTTGTCAAAAATGTATAATAGAGGCATAATTTGAATTAAATCTTTCTTCATTATATATTTGAATTGAATTTCAAGTTACTTGTCAAAAAATGTACAATAGAGGTATAATTTGAATTGAATTTTCTTGACTATATTCGGTCTGAATTTCAAGCTACTTTGTCAAAAAGATTATATCTTGTTCTCAACTCAATGGTTCATGCTGGGTTTTAAGCCATTTAAAAAAATATTTATTGTGATCAACATGAATGAACTTAATTATAAAAGGGCATTGATTTCCCTAAAATTCTACTAGAGATCAAATGTATATTGAATATAAGGAAATGTAAGTTGTAAGAGATCATAAAATAAGAAAACATGTATGTATATTGAATATTTAAAGCAAATGCATACATATATTATGTGTAAACATGTTTAAACCATAAGAAAACACATTTACATACATGTAAAGGGATTCAATACATATAAACATAACATATATTATAAGCAAAGAGGCAAATGTATGTATATATCATGTAAGAAAATATATGTACATATCATATAAGCAAAATGTAAATTAAAGATCATCAAATGTCGAATACTAAAGATCAACAAATAAGCAAATGTATGTATATCATATAAGCAAATGTAAGTGTAGACATGTGAAATTGAAATCATGCATTTAATTAGTTCATATTCGCCCATCAATTAAATAAACCAAGTTTAATTGATTTAATCTCTAAGGATCGTCCATCTAAAATTAAATAAATTAACTTTATTTAATTTGATCCTATCATTATCCCCCTTAGCTAAATAAATCAAATATTTATTTAATTAAATCTTTATCACCTTTCATCTCCCTTTGATTTGATTTAAATCCCTAAATCTAAGTCAAATGGGTCAAAAACATCTAAAATCATTTTAATTAATCTAATCCATGATTAAATGCTAATATTAATCACTTGTATTCTCTAGATTTTGCCACTTGCACATGAAATTGCATTTAATTGATTTATCAAAATCTTTATTTACTTTCAACTTGGCATAAAGGGAGAATATTCTCCAAGTTTGAATCTCCCCCCAATTTGACATGTACATCCAACAAAGCATTTATGAGGCCTTACATGTCTCTTACATGTCTCTTGCACAAGGTCAAACTCAACACTTAACTCTCAAATTCAAATTTGAATCTCCCCCTCTTTGGCACATTGACCAAAATGTACTCATTCCTCAACCTATCACAAGTTGACAAGTGGATTCATCTCATTGGTCAAATCATTATCCCACATTGCTCTATTTTGAGTTCTCTTACAATTTGAAAATCTATAAATGAAAGCTTCATTCTTCAACAAATCCTCCACAATCTTAGCATTTCATCTCCACAATCTCATGCACAAATGCATCATTTGTCATTTGAATCCATATAATATATTCTTAGCATTCCATATCATCTTCAAAGCAATTTCATCATTTAGCTTATCCAAAGGGGTTGGGAAAGG